>CATIWR010095947.1:0-55015 GCA_949677035.1 Omphalea diandra | reverse complement strand
GGGGGGGGGGGGGGGGGGGGGCCCGGGGCATAGAAGGCAAGGTAAAAAAACAAAGGGGGGGCGGGACTAGCCAAAACCCCGTACAAAAAAACCCCCCCCACTCCACGTACATTTTGTGGGTGGGTTGGTTTTTTTAACCTCCATAATTCTCTGACTCCCCCCCCCCCCCCCCCCCCCCCCCCTCCCCTAAATTGCTTGAAATTCTCCTTTTCCATTGTTAATGGTAGAATTTTTTTTTTCTTTCAGGCAAACAAAATAGTAGTCTCACTTAGCATGTATCGTACAATAAAGATAGTAGCTTTGCTTTAATGCAAATAGCCGGGGGTGCATTCTGTGTTGTTTATTTCCATCTTGAATGGAATTTTTTTTTTTTTTTTTTGAGTCTGAGATTGATTTTACCCAAGATCATAGGTCTCAACATTTTCACCATAAATAATTGCAAATGGACAGTAAAACAGTGTCTGTTTTTTGTTGTGATGTATATTCTTTTTTGGTCTTGTATGAAATCATTCCACTTTCCCTGGACTTTTCAGACCAAGTCTAAACTTTATTTGATCCTGGATTTTATAAATGGAGGTCATTTTTTCTTTCATCTATATCGGCAAGGGATCTTCAGGTGTCTTATTATGTCGGATCTTTTAGACTTCTTATCATGATATATATATATATATATATATATATATATACACACACACACACACACACACACCTTTTTTAATTTTTAGCTTCTGGTATGTGTTGAGTAGTGAGGATCAGGCAAAGCTATATACTGCTGAGATAGTATCTGCTGTTTCACATCTTCACAATTGTGGGATTGCGCACCGAGATCTTAAGCCTGAAAATATTCTCCTGGATTCTGATGGACATGTAAAGTCCATGCCCCTGCACTTCACTCTTTTGCAGTATTGTGACGCTCAGCATAGTTAAACATTCACTTTTTAGATACTTCCATTTGATTACTTAATCTCCTAAAAGGTATACTTGTCATGCAGGTCATGCTAACTGATTTTGGGCTGGCAAAGGAAATTGACGAATCAAATAGATCCAATTCAATGTGTGGGACCACGGAATACATGGCCCCAGAAATTTTGTTGTCCAAAGCCCACAACAAAGAAGCAGATTGGTGGAGTACTGGAATACTCTCTTGTATGAAATGCTAACTGGGCAGGTAATGAATTGACGTAGTGTTGAATACAAAAGTCTGGTTCAAGACATTGTCCTTTGTTTTGTTTCAACTGTTCATTTGCTCGATTCAACTCTCCTCGCTCACATTTTGTAGCTAGTGAGAAGTTTTAGTTTTGGTACTGATTGTTGGGCATTCATTATTAAAAATGATCTTAATATATGTAAATATCTACAGCCTCCATTTACACATAAAGATAGAAACTTCAGGAGAGAATTATGAAAGAGAAAGTCAAGCTTCCACAATACCTCAGCACTGAGGCTCACTCTTTGCTAAAAGGAGTTGATATAAGTTTCTATGCGGTTTTATCCCTGTTTTACATTATGTTACCTTCTTTCCTTTCAAATTGCAAACAGTCACAAAGAGAGTCATTTTTATTTTCAGTTGCTGCAAAAGGAACCATCAAAAAGATTAGGCAGTGGTCCTTGTGAAGGGGATGAGATCAAAAGTCATAAATGGTTTCGTCAATCAATTGGAAGAAATTAGAGGCAAGGGAATTGCGGCCAAAGTTCAAGCCAGATGTGAGTGGAAAATATTGTGCAGAAAATTTTGACCAGTATTGGACAACAATGCCTCCGGATGACTCACCAGTGTCAACGCCAACAGCTGATGGACATTTCCAAGGGTACACATATATTGCACCAAACCCTTGGCTTTCATCAAGATGAATTAAGGGTATCATGAAGCACACCAATCGGTTAGCTTTTTATGAGTTTGTCTTTCTTAAACTTATTTTTCCTCTAGAAAAAAGAAGAAAATAGTAAAGAAATCACATGTTGATCTCTCACATGTGTTGTACATTGTTCTTAAATAAGGATTACAGCTACTTTTCGACCGCTGGGTGTAACTTTTTTTTGGTCAAATGGGAGAGGAAAATTCTGTGCCAATTTTTTGTTTATTTCTGCGTAACTCAATCTTGTAACTAGAGAAAAGTTTATGCATTTCAAACCTTACAGAATAATTTTCTTTGAATGTGATGCAACTTTTGTGCGGAATGTTAAGAGTGGTCAGTAGGGACCTCATTCTTTCTTTTACTAATATGATATTTGAATATAAAAAGAGAGGATTGTACTCAATGAGGGTCACTAAAGGAGGATGCTTTGAATCCTATTATTATATGGTCAAGGAGAGCAAAAGCAATGGGAGGCTTACTTCACAAAGAAGGCAATTTGCAAGAGTTGTGCTCTTAACAAGGTGCCCATTTTACTTGAGGACTACGAAGAAAGAGGTTCTTGATTATTTACAGCCTCCAAAAAGATTATACTTAGAAAAAGAGTAATATCGAATTGATGCTGCCAACTATTATTGCAATGTCATTGATGAAGATTTTTTTTCATGGGATTTGGATGTACTTAGTCATGGAATGGTAGTGAGTTCAATTAAGTTTATGGGCTTGGGTAAGTGGATATCATGTAGGTATGTCTAGAGAGAGAAAGTGACAGTTCTATTACTATTTATTTAATATTTTATGTTCAATGTATTCTATGTGAGTATACAGTTGCAGACCGTGTGTAAGCAACCACATTTCAGATGCATGAGTTTTGAGATAATTTTAATACTTGTGAAGATGTGTTGTGAGTGTACAAAGCAACAAGTGAGTTGATATTTATGATTTCTCAGACAGAAAATTCATTGGACTTGCTCTTTTAAGTTGATATTTTATGATTTCTCATGCGGAAAATTCATTGGAATTGCTCTTTTGCATTAAATACTTATACGTGAGTAGAAGACAACCTTGATCATCGCTTGAATCCATTTGTTTGAAATGGATTTTGCTGTTTGTTGTATAAGCTATGAATAAATATACAAGATACAGTTAGTGTTTTAACTCAAGGCAGGATCTTTCAACTATATGGCAAACAAGGTTTAAAGCTTTCTGTCCCAAGTAGTTGGCTACTCGGAAGAAGTATACTTAGCACTCCATGAAGGGAGGGAGGAAGAGAAGTCCCAATCTGATGGGAAATTCATGTTTCATGTTTCTTATCATTTTCCCTAAATTTTCATATTTTGATGTGACAGGGCAAAGTTGGGTTTCCAGTCACAGTGGTTCTTGTACTAGTTCGAGACGGATAACTTTTCTTCTCCATGTGCACGTTAGAGAGTTTAAGAACTTGAGATGGTTTTCAATCCAGTTATCACTTGATAGCATCATACCCTATGGCTTGCTGTTTATAAATTATATTGAAAGAGAGAGAAAAGGAGTTAAGATTCTGTCTAGAACTTCCCTGTGAAGATGATACAAAGTGATGGTGAAGCTTTGAGAAAGTACAAAGAGGAAAACTATGTAAAAGACTCTTGTTCCTCACTTGACTTGAAGGCAAGTAACACGTGATACTGCCTAAGAAAAGCTTCACTTCAGAAATCTCATCAAGGTATATTTAGCTTATACAGCATATCTGAAAGCTAGTATTAACTATCTATTTTAAATTGATTGGCATAAATTCATTATCAGAATAAATATATCTTTTCTTTGGCCTGTTTTCAACAATTATCCGTATTGGAATAAAGTTTTGCTATAAGATTATGATTAATATCATCCATGTGACTCTTATTACTGGGATATTTTACTGGATGTACATATTTTAGGCTTGGGGTAGTGGGGAATATAGTTTCTCTTGAGAATCCCTTATTAATATATCATTCTCTAAGAAATGGGAAAAGGATCTCCACAAACCGAAGGAAGTTGGTCTTTATATGGCCATAGTCAAGAGTTCACACAAACTGAGAATGACCTAAGTAATAGCTTGTCTGTCTCCCTTTGATTGTGTCGGAAAATGGCTTGACTAGCCTATTTATGTATCTGCTTGGTAAATTCGACAGTCATCTTGGTTGTTCTGTGAGAACGGGAAATAAAAATTTCTTAGAACAGCCATGAGTGGTATGGACAAGAGCAACGACTCCCTTTGCAAGAGGTCGATTAAAATGGTGGTAAACATTATTAAACTTTCTTCTTTTTCAATTGCTAAGATGAGTCTCGGAGCAACTGGCCCATCAGTTGTTTCCAAAAACTTGGCATCTGTTACAGGCTCTGTCATGGATGCTAACAAACCGTTGCTGCCTGAAATTCCTGGAAGCCGAAAGTCGCAACATTTACGTTCAAGAAGTAGCTCAAAGCCTTCTTCTTTTGTTATGGAGCATTATGAGCAGAATGGTTCTTCACATGTGATTCGCGAGGAGAACAGTGTTATAGATGGAATGACTTCTGAATATATCAGGAAGTTCCATGAGAAGAACAGCTACGACACACACATGCACGAGTCATCGAAACTTTCTCCATACAGACCACCTCCTCCAGCGCGAGCTGTGAAGTAGCCAAATTGAACTGCACCCGTATACTTTGATCTGCCACAATGTTTGGTTGGAGTAAACTTCTAAATGAGATTATCTCTTTTACGTGCTTGGACCAGTTGCTAATTAGTATTTTCTTTTTTCTACTGTTTTTTTTTATGGTTTTCTTTTTTGTAGGTTTGTTTACTTGTCCAGCAGGGTAAGTTCATAGTCCTGAACCAAATGTTGTATGGGAAAATCTTGCACCTTTAAAAGTTTGCCTTGTGTTTGTTTGACATCTCCACTCTGCTGTTCATAACTAATTGGTTCAATTAATGATTTGTTGCCTTTTATGTTTTTTCATCATTCCACTAATCATTGAATGGATATGGATATTAAGCAGGCATCTTAAGTGCGAAGAAGCTCATCTGTGATTCCGATAAAAGTTGAAAATGACTGATGACAGTTCAGACTAATTTGGGTGTACCTTGTGAGTTGCTGCTAATGCTAAGAAAATTTTATCTATTTGTGGGAAGTTATTGGCTGGAAAATATAGCATGGAGAATTAGAACTGGTTGCATCTCTTGAGGAATATATTTGCTGTATTATTACCTACCATTGACATTAAAAAAAAAAAAAAAGAAATAGGATAAATATGTGTAAAGCAGATTTGGTATGAAATTTTAGCAGTCCCATCATTAATTATACGATTAACGAAAGTGAGAGAGCAAGAAAGAAAAGAATCTCATTATACAATGGTCCACATTGTCAAGAATTGGCATTTGGCAATATCAGCATGTATAATTTTCTTGGAAGTAATTTGATGGAGAACTTTGTAATTAGTGTTTCATATTATGGGGCAAAAAGCAACTCTTCTCTTCTAATCCCATGTAATGTTGATGTATTAGCTCCACTATCAAGGAAAAAAAGGGGTTGGCAATGGATGGAGAATTAAAATGGCTGTTCAAAATCTAGTCTCATTCTTAACTTGTAACTTGAATGAAACACATGACATGACATCCCAAACTAATCTTTATTACTATTTTTTCGGTTATAGACGCAACAAATTATTTCAAAATTAAGTTGTAATTTTATATCATGGAAAGAGAAGAGTTAGTCAAGATTTGACCAAATGTTTATCTGGCAACTCACATGTTAAGGTTCCTCAGCTCAACAATCAAAGTTGTCCTCAAGCTTTTAATCTTATGTAGCAAATTGCTGTGCATGCCATAAGCATCTTTGTGATCCTTTAGATCTCTCTCTCTCTCTCTCTCTCTCTCTATATATATATATATATAGTTGAAAATAATTTGTAGAAGAAAAACCCACTCTCCACATGTCTCATCTTTCTTCTGACAGAAAAACGCAAATAATATCCTTTATATTACGTTTATCCAACATATGACATAATACACAAAGCAATATTTATTTGGGAAAAAAAAAAGAGAAAACTATCGAGAACAGTTTAATATTGTAAAATATATTTTATTCTTATTTTGATATGGATCAAATCTGTGTTTTTCAAAAACGAATTGATGTTGAATTAAAAATTACTCAAACTTAATTTTAAAAAGTTCAAAAAGTAGTATTGCATTGATCTTTTAGATGTATAATTCAAAAATAATGAATTGCAATCTAAAGGCATAGATTGTTATCTGCTTGACAAATTTTGGTCTATAAGCTGATTTTATTCGCCAAGCAACTCTTGGCCCAACGCTCACTAAAGATTGACGATGATGGATTATATATTGTTTTGACAATGATAAACCATCTAAGCAATTAAGAGATTTTAGAAAATGCCAACTGGTTTTCCCATGTTCAAAGTTTCATACATTTATGAGGCCTCAATGACGTGAATTCGTTCATGAAATCAACAGAAGTATATTCACCATAAATTGACACGAGAATAATGCCATCTATTTCTCATTGACTATGTAAGGCTCACATACAATGTTCCGAAACCATACGTGATCATTAGATCGGTCATGCAATAAGGAGAAAGTTGTTAAACGAGCAAAATAACATCCCGTGGGCAATTTCTGAAAGTAAAAAACTTTCGTTTGTTGCATATTAAAACCAGAAATCTAGTCCTTTTTATTCTTACAGTCATAATACGCTTTCCCACCACACGAACATCATGATTTCCACTTGCCAGAGGCAAACCCACCCTATAAAATTAGATCCTAAAAGAGAAGTAATCTAGCAGCAACCCCACCTTGACTAATTTAACACCTAATCAAGCTAATAAAATGCCAAGCTACCACTCAAAATGGCTACTCTCATTTAAAATCATTATCGGATAATGAGTGGTCCACACCATCATAGCCATTAAAATACTCGAGCAACCACCTTGATCCGATAAAAATGACCACGATCAGTTTTGAGAATTTTTGTCCATTCATAAAATCATAAAAGAAAGAGTCTAGCGAAAAATACATATCTACCACAAACCCAGCTGATATTTTCTTTGAAAGGAAATGAAAACCATTCCAAGTTAAAAACAAAATCAGTAATGAACAGAGTACTTGAGACTTATTTCTTCCAGTACAAACAAAAGAACAACCTATGGTGATACCAACAAGAGATGACAATTCTTATCTCGTCTGTACATCAAAGAAAGATTAATAGTCCAGTCATCTAAATTTACTTTTATATTCTCTAACCCAAACTTTATCTAATTATGCACTCTTATTATCTTAAGCAACACTAATGATACTATCTCCATTGTTGAAGCCCGCCATCACCTGAAAAGGTAAATGCCTTGATGATGATTCGCTCTGATCAGACGGTAAAGACAGCTTCAGCGACAATGTCGATGATTCCACAGACGACTTCAAATTTAAGTTAAGATCGGACAATCCACCCGTTGAAAGAGGAGTTGGAAACACGGGAATCGGTCGGATGAGACTTCCCGATGGGTTGCCAGCCATATTGCCTTGTACTAGCGATAAATTTTCCATTGGACTCTCAATTGGAACAGGCAATACGACAGGGTTGGAGGCGGTAATAGGGAAAGCCGACATCACAGAGAAGTTGCTAATATTGTTGGTTTCAGGTAGCGAAGGTGGCAACGGATGAGACCGTGGTGTGGCAGTAGTGGAGGTGGTGTTCTTATTATCTTGGCAATGAACTTGCTCTTCTTCCATAGGAAATGTCGTGACCTGCTCAAGAACAAAAGTGTCCTAAATGCTTAACAACTGTTTTATCATGTAGACTAAAAAATTGGAAAATGAACAAAACACTAGGAACTAAATCCAGCACCAATTGTTTTAAAAATCCCGGGAGACCCATAACTACAGTTGTGGCCATGTTTAAAAGTCAAATCTGTCATTCTAATTTTGGGTTTCCACAATTTATGTCAACAACCCATAAAAGATCCTAACTAAAAGGAACAATCTTTCATCATATATAAACATCGAAATTCCAACTTCTAAAACCTTTAACGTCCTTGAATTTTGAGTAAATTCCTAAGATTTACGAAATCAAAAAATAAATGCTTTAAAAGTCATCTCCAATCTTATAGTTCTAAGAAAAGTGTATAAATACCGAATCGGTGGTGATGTCAAAGAGGCTAGATCGGCGTCGGCGGCGATTGAGATTACTCCGGCGAAGAAAATACTTCTGAGCGTGGCTGGCAACCTGCGTCGGAGTTCTGGTCTTAACGAAGTTGCGAGAGATTCCTCTCCAATCCCCTTTCCCTACTTTCTGCAACCCTAACAAGAACAGTTTGTGCTCTTCCTCCGTCCACGGCACACCTACTCCCCCCAGCACCAGCATCGAAACGGCATCATTTTAGATCATTTACACAATCAAACAATAATAATAATAATAATAATAGAAAAAATCATACCTCGTTTGCGCTCGCCACGCGAACTAGAGGAGTACGGAACTGCGTCGTCTGCAGATGCATAGCCGCCTTCCTCCTTTTTCTCATTAGGTTTATTATTATTATTTATTTCTTGAGGCTGCTCATACTGCGATAAGTTGTTCAAGCTGACGGTCTTTCTCATCGAATCCACGACCACTCTCACTCCGAAGAGCATGATCTCTCCTCCGCCTCCGGCTGTGGCTCCCGTGCTCGCCATCTCCTCCTCCTGGTCGCGGCCGTGCAGTCGTAAGAATAATAGTAGTTAATTATTAATGAAATAGTAAAATTTGTTTAGGCGTTACGAAATACAAAAAGTAATTGCGTGGGCAAGTGGTATTTATAGCTGAGGAAAGAATGAGCGAAATGTGCAGTGCCCTTTTCACAATGATGATACGTGGCGCCTTCCTGTTCGTTAATCTCCTTTGAAGTCCTGTCTATTTATCAAATCTCGTTCTGAATATCTCGTTAATTGGGTGCTTCTATGTTGTTGGTGTGGACGACGGCGACGACGATGATGATCACAAAATCATGGTGATCATGATAATCAAATACTATTAAATATGGGTTTGGCGTATATGATAATAAACAACAGACTATTAATGATGATGGCGATGGTGATGATGATGGGAATAATTTGGTATTATCAGAATGAATTTTGTATTTGTTTTTTTGCTATTAGATTGGCATCTTAGAGATCCTTTTTGACATTAATTGCGAGAGTCCAATGAGATTTAGATTTGGAATTGCAAATTTTTGTTCATCTGTTGATCTAATTAACAGCTTAACAAGAATAAACTTGCAATAAGAAGAGAGAGTAACAATCAATTTGAACATTTTTTTTAATAAAATTTTATTAGCATATAACACTGCAATTGTAGTAAGGTAAAAGCAATAATGACAAATGTTATTGTTTAGCTCACACTAAAGAAAAAATTAAATTTTAAATGTATTCTTATTTTTTTGAAATCAATGTATTTTAATTTTGTCTGGAATAATGTATTTTTATTTTATTAATAAAGCTTCTATTGTGAATTTAGTATTCTTAATTAATCATATCATAAAAATTATTACATAATAATAATTAAGAAGATGATAAGAAATGATAATGAGATTGAAGGGAAGGGAAAAGCCTTTGTTAATAAGGCAACTTAATTAAATATATCCGAGTTTCCTACTTATATAATTAATTAGGAGTATAATCAAATCTTGGGTCAGCTCCTTTATGCAAGAAATATCAACTAGATATAATATATGAAAACTATTTATTAAAGCATACTATTTTGAAATGATCATTTTTATTGAATTCATTTCGTACTATAATATATGTTATATTTGGTGATATATATAGATATATAGGGAGTTTTACTCAATTATTAGCACTATGTTATAAAAAAAAAACTACAAAATCAAAAAGCAAATTAATTTTTTTTAAAAAAGTTCATGATCTACCAATTACAATTGAAGATTGATTTAAATTAAATTTTAGTAAAAGTGATAAATTATGTTTTTGGATAACCTAATCTTGACCATTGAGATAGATGGAAAATGGGTTAAAGCATTAGTTAATATTATTAAGAAGATAAAGAAAGAGAAGCATGTGGGATAATGAGCAATGAAAATTTGTTTGACCCAAAGTTCACATGGTTATCACTCTTAGAGAAAAAAAATTAAAAAGGACAAGTGCACATGAAAGTGCTGGAGGAATTTCAAGGCAACAATATCTTTATCCAATCCTCTCTTTCTCCTTTTGTTGTCTTTAACTTGAGTTTTGAACCATGATTTGTCTATCCCTTTTCCTTTTTTTTTTTTTTTTAATTATAATAATTAATTATAACTAAAAATTAATATGTTCATCGCTGGATTTGAAACTGAGTATTTAATAAATCAATGAAAAAATAATTTAATAGTTATTTCGATTCAATTCAGTTTATAACCTAATATCTCAATTGAATATCAGTCCAAAATATGTGGCTTGAAAAACATTGAATATAATTATTATTTGTTATCCAATAAATGTATTTGTGGAAGTGAAGATGATGGGTAAGGCATATTCTCTTTTTTCATCCACTAAGAGGGAAGAAGATATTTTTGTTTACTGTAAACATGGGATCATTTTTATATGCTCACCTTCCATGGTGGGGTCTGTGTCTGTGAGGATAAGCCAAGATAAGGTTTTGTGGGTGCACCACATGCATTTGCATCACCTTCCTTCTCTATTTCCATCATTTAAATGACATAAAATAAAAAGTCTAAATGAATTGTTCAAACCTTTAAAGGTCTAGCAATTTCTGATAACTATCTATGACCGTTTTTCAAAAAAACGTATTTTTTTAGCTTGTTTAATTAACTACACATTCATTAATCATTTTAATAAATGATCAAACAACTTTTTTTTTTCTTTTTTTTTTTTACTTTCTAATTTGGTATACTTTGTTTCAAAGTCAGTGAATTATGATTAAAAAATTTATTATTATTACTAAATGTCAATTTTATTCAATTAAATCACTAAAATATGATGATTATTTTAATTAACATAATTTAATCAAATTGAAAATCTCATGTCATTGAATTATCAAATGATAATTTTTCAAAAAATATATTACATAAAAAAAGAATTTTTCAAAAAACAAAATTTGTGATAAAAATTGTTCATAGACCTTATCTTCCTTACTTATGTCACAATTTAAATTTTTTTTAAAAGATTATCACATGATAGTTCAATAACTTGAAATCTTTAATTTGTTAATTAAAATAATAATTTTATGTAAGTGTTTAATCAGATTAAATCAATTTTTAGTAATTACAATAAAAATTTTATTATAATTTAATCATTATTTAGACAAATTACCTTTTTTTTAAATCAGTAAATTAATTCCTTTTATACTACACATTTATAATTAACAACTTACATTTTTTTTGATAGAAATGAATTTTATAATTGTTTATAAAACTCATTTATAAATCCACATTTTTATAATTAACAACTTACATTTTGTTTGGTAGAAATGAATTTTATAATTTTTTATAAATTCACGTTTTATGTGTTTGGTATAAATGAAAATTTGTTTTAAATTTTATTTCATTAGATTATTAGACTTAGTTATAACTAAATCAGATTCTATCAAATTTAATAAACTTTACAAATAAATTTTAAAATTATAAAATTTTTTCATTATAACAAAAACACCATTTGTTCAAATATTTTTTTTACTTTATTTTCTCGCTTTATCTTTATTTCTCTCATTCTCTTTCCTCTTTCTTCCTTCTCTCTCTACTCTATTTATTCTCCTTTTTATATTTTTTACATTTATAAAAATTTAAAAATAACACAAAGATATTTTTGTACAATAAAATATGTTATTGAATTATACATTTAAATCAAATATCAAATTCATTTTATTTGAAATAAATTCTATTTTTATTTTTTAGTATATTAAATATAGAAATTCATTTATAAATGGATTTATTATGTGAAAATTCCACCCATTATATGAATCAGAATCACCTTTCTAAAGAAATTTATTAAATTTAATCATGTTGATGAAGTCAAAAGATCTACAGATAGGGAGACAGGCATGCAAAACATGGAGAAATTTGGGTTGAAAGCATGCAAAAATGTAGAAAATACGCACCATTATCTTTTCTTATCTTAGACTTTAAAAAGGAGGGTGTATTTCATTATTAGGGTAAAGTTCCTCATCTCATGTCAAGCTCAATTTTTTCACTTCAACTTTCTCATAAAATTCTGAGGCAAAAATAAGTCAGAAAAAGGCAGGGATTCATTCGGCAAGGGTGATCAAATATACTGCTGAGAAAATGATTCTTCACATTTTTAGTTGCGAACATAGTACTTGAATGGCACTAAGAAGGGATGTAACCAACTCAATTGAATAAACTCAGTTCAAACAAAAAAGAATCATAAATTTATAATTCTTTATAATTTCTAAATGCAATTAAAATGGAATTTTGGTTTGATTATGGTTTAAAAATATAAAATTGGTGAATATAATGAATCAAACCAAGAGATTGTTGTTTTTAGAAAGAGAGAGAGAGAAAAGCGATGCAGTTCTTTCTTCTGATGTCTAAACTCACACATTATTCTTTTGCGCATGACTCATTATAAAGTGATGTGAGACTAAGAGTAGCTATATAACTTTGCCGAATTGTTCGTTAGGTTGGATTGGATAGATAGTGGCCTTTGCTTTTGGGCTTAGCCCTTTTGTAGCTTTTCCTTTTGCTCATCCATTATTCTAATTCTCTCTCAGTGCAACTTTTGCATTTTCAGCACATATATATGATGCTAAAATTGTTTTTTCCTGTTCTATGAATCAAAGCTGAATCTTTGTTCCAAAAGGGTTTTTCTTAGTGTCAAAGGAAATGAACCTTAACACATCACTTTTATCGTATTGTATGTGATGACAGAAGGTCAGTGGCAAATTCGTGGGGTACAGGGATTTTGATTCTCAGCCTGAAAGGCCAATGGGAATGAGAACAATATGGCACTTCTTTTAGGTGGGTGTGCAGGATAGGAAAGGACATACATACATACAACATGGAAAGTTCAGATATGTACTCTTAGTGCCTGAGTGGCTACAAAATAAGATTGGGTAACTACTCTTGAATGATGTAGTAAGGTGAAAAGATTAAAAAGTCGAGGTTACATTTCATTGCAAATCCACTATAAGTTCCAAATCAAGACCTGGCCTTACTACTATTAATGGCTCAGCCACTACTTCGTTTTAATTGTGTGCTTGAGCAAACCTTTTCTCATGCACCCTCCATTTCTCATCAATTTGTCCCTTTTTTTCTTTACCAATGAAAGTTTAGATGAATTAACGTCAATTGTATATAGTATTGATTCTCAATAGATTATCGATTTTCTGGATGCATTTAAAGCGTGGGACGAAGTAGGCTCTCCCATATTCCAACACCAAATGTTAATATCACCCTGACACATTTTGGGGGTATTTTCACAAAACCTATATCAAAGCTAAATTTAGTTATATCCACTCTTTTAATTTTTAATTAATAAATTTTGTTTTTACATATTATAACTATTAGTTAAAAATTGAAGAAAGTTTTACCACTTGAGAGTGGAGACCTTAGAACTCATTGAAATGGTAAAAATGACGGTGCTTACAGGATTAAGGTCAATTTAATTGGAACCTATATTTCTATTTAAGAAAGATATGAAAACAGCTGAATTTTTTAAAAAATAAAAAACAACCCAATATTGTTATAGCTTTATGCGGAGTGGAAAATATGCACAAAGAAATGGTTATGATTCCTCAGCCAACTTTCACCGTTCAAGATAGCAAAAAACACCTTTCCTTTCCTTTTGTTTCTCCTTACTCATCATGTTGTTTGTGTAATAAACAAAAAGGATGAACACTGAAAGGCTGTAAAGAAATAAACCTTATGCTTATATTTATTTTCAAAGATTCTTTTCGTATTGAAACTTTCTTTTAAGCTTTCAATAATAAACCTATCTATTCCAATTTAAGTATTGTTAGTGCTCCATGATTAGTCTATAACCCTTGTTGATCTAGTCACTCAGCAGTTGGTTGAACAAGGAATATTTCTCTTCAAACCCCACTGGCACGCCTCGATTCTTCTTTGGGTAATAATTCCATGCATGCGTCTTCACAGGCACATGACTTGTCAATCCATGACTTCATTGCCAATTAGTCCATGTTCCAATTCACTAACTATAACTCATTGCTGAATCCAAATCTTTCAACAATCCCGTCTCCATAAAAGCTTATGTGCGTCGAATCCTTCAAATTTTTTTTCTATTGCTACTGCCTCTGTCATCGAAGCTTCAAGAAGATCTTTGAGCCGAAAAAGGGCTCTGATTGGAAGGCATTGTCAATACACCATCCACTTGTCTTCCACTTGCGAGAGACTCTTCGGCTACCACTCTAGACCCTTAATGACCAGACTAAAAGAGTCATTTGACAAGACAACAATTACTTGAAATGTTACAGCAGCACAATTGATGAATCTGAACTATGTTCCCAGATATTCTTCGGAAGAATGTTGCATTCATTAAAGAAGACAACCCTTGGTCTGTTTCCCTTCTCCGTTTGCAACTTCAAACAAGTATCCTGAGAAGGGTTCATAGATTTTTTAACAAAACTACATTTTTTATTTTTTCTAAATAATAGAATAAGATAGGTAAAATAATATCCATTTGTATCAGCTACAAAACTACAGTCCTTTTCATCACCTGAAATCTTCCCCCTATTAAACCAAGACTTCGAAGCGTCTTCAAATCAAAGTGGTGAGGAACAGATATATCTACCAACATCATCCCCCACTGTTTTAGTCAGCAATTTTGTCCAGCAGATACCTGACTTAGCACAATTGTGTTCATTTTCCACCCGGTGGAAACATCAGCAGATTATTTGTTCGCATAAAAATTGTTAACCTGAAATAGGGGAGAGAAATTTTCCATACCCTAAAAAGTGGACGAATTAGCTTAGTATATCAACTTCAGCTTAAACTGGGCTAGTGATAAGCACTGTTCTGTTTCCTGTACTTGTTTCAGAATGGGAATTCTCATGTTGACTACTCTGGACATTGTTCATTGATGTTCTTGTTTGAGGGGGAGAGAGAGGAGAGTTGCTTAAATTAATAAATTTATCTTTCCTTTTTTCATCTGAAACTGATTCTCTGCCTGAAATAATGCGCCTGAGATGGGACCTCTGACAGGTAATGCGACCTTTATTCCACCCAGCGAAAGAAAAGGATGACGAAACATCCTGCAGGAAGGAATAAACTGCCTTCACAGTGGGAATATCTTGTGAAACTGAGCTTTTCTCCATCCGCCCTCGTCTGATTAACAGGAAACAAAACATCATTAATGAGAACAGAAATTTAAAAAATCCAACTGACAAGTCTATAAACGTAAAACAGAAAAACAAACCCAAAAACTACAACTTAGGCCATGCATTCTTCCCAGTAATTTCTCATTTCTCTCATCGGAGTCATAGTCTACAGCTTGGTGCCAAGAGAATATCATCCTGTAACTATACTGTAAGACCACTAATAACTCCGACATGTGGGGCTGTAGTTTGAGTATAAAGGTTCAGTTCATATTAGCCACAAATAAATTCACTTGAACTGAATCTCAACTCAATTAAATCTTACATACTGTCACATCTGAACTACATACGCCAACCCGAGTTCATTTATTTTTAACTTTTGCCAGCAAACACCTCAAGAAATATGCTGTGCGTATCGACCCGTGCAGTGCTTTAGCTAACGCGTTAAGTATCCCGCCTGGGGAGTACGTTCGCAATGGATCCAAATGGCTTGACAGTCCAGCAGCCAAACATAATTATCACATGCTTATGCATCGACATGATCAGACGTGCAATGGATATAAAGCAAAGGGCTTCAAGATGACTCAAGTTTTGTGATTAGACCACGTAATGCACCAGCGAGGAGCAATATTTTATTAAAGTTGCATGTCTTATAACAAGATGAGATGGTGATAAGAACAATAGGTTACCACTGTTGGAGCCTCAAGCGAAATAGCATAAACTAAAAGGAGGAAAGTCCTATATGACATATAAGACCATATTTGAATCTGATCCCCCTTCACATGCAGGCTTAGATGAATCACACAATCAGAATGTAATTGAGAATGAACAACAAAGCACATTACATTATGGCATATCGCAATACCATTCCAAGGTACTCTGCTCAAAAGCATAAACCAGAAGCTTAGAGGCTATAGACCATATAGGGTCATTCTAAAATTTTTACTGGACCAATATGGGATTACTTAATAGAAGCAGTGACGGAGCTTGATTACTATAAAAGTTCCAAATAAAGCTAAATGTTTGCGGAAATTCACATTGCTGATAGTAATTTGAAGCCAAGGCTGAATGATTTGACTATAAAATGGTATTGCAATACTAGTTGAGTTGTGCCTCCTTCTCCCTCCTACAAATTAAGAACAGAAAATGTACGGAGAACATGACTTACACTGCAACAACTGATGCAAGTTGAGGAAGATCCTCCCCATTCAAAAACATCTCAAACATATTATTGAGCCAAACAGATATTGCTGTATATGCACCGCCTTCTGACATCCTACAAAAATCATCCATAGCATAACAGAAGTGGGTGTACTTGTACGAAGAAAAACAAATCACCAAAAGAAAAAAATCAGAAGATACCTGTGCACATCCACAGCCCATATAAGTTTGCTTTTACGGAAAAGTTCAGGGAAAAGCCCTCTCTTTGTTGCTTCATTAAGCACTATTGCAGCCCGTTCTTTCTGACCCAACCACCAAAGTGCTTCTAAAAGTGCATTATAAAATCTCATTCCGAGACCACACCCTTCAGAGTTGAGTTTGCCAAAGACATATTCCACCATTTGCCAATTAGAGTCATCATCATAATCTCCTTTGATCATCTTTCCTATCACTTGATGAATATTTGATACCCTATTTGTCACCATCTCATCAAGCATCTCAGAAGCATCATTCCATCTGTTAAAGGAGCTCAAGGTGTTAGACAATGAATAGCTTCTGTTGAGCTTATAAAATTCCAAGAAATTAGCAATATCTCAATTGAGTTTTAATCTGGCACGTTATAACACCTATTTTCAATTATTAAGCATAGTATACATATCCAAATATTTTTATGTATAAAGGTGAACTTAGCATTCATACAAGACCAAAAAGGCATATCAATGCCTTTAATGTATATATATGTTAAATATAACTCGTTTAATGTAAGTGGCTACAAACTGATTCTTATCTAAATGTACATAACACAAAAGAGAGAGAATGAGAATTCAGCCCAGTGTCAATTTTCAGTTTTGAACATCAAATTTTCACCCTAAAATTGCACTTGTGCAGCAGCTACTCACATGAATATACTATAAGTTAGCAAGCTCCGGAAAAGCATAACAAAATAATAAGTAGCAACGCAATTCCTTGCTTCTAACAAAAAGGAAAAATGCATGAATTCCCAAGTTCTTTTCCCCCATCATAATAACAGGCCATTTATAAAAAGTGTTATGTACATGATAAACTACAAAAGTTTTGCAATAAATTTGTTTCATACATGACAAAGTATAGATGTTGAAATAGCATCCAACTTGAGGTTAAGCAGACAGTCCTCAAGCCATTTGTGCAGAAGGTCATACCCTTGGTCACAAGAATCCATAAATCCATCTTATGAACAAGAATAGGGTTCATCCAAGTCAAAGATTTCAACAAACAGAATTTGATGCCTCTTATTTCACTTTGAACTCAACTCATATTTGATTAAGCTTTGATCCAAAATGATGCCTCTTGTTTCATGATGGCCAACATTGATTCTATTCTCCTATTCCCCTCAAATTAGAGAAGCAGTATCGCATAAATACACCGAAAACCTAAATTTTCAGGAAAATTATTTCGTCCCACTGTCTGGTATCAGAATTGCCAATACAGTTGCCCACCTGATAGACAGATGGAGTAGCTTATTTCTTATTCATTGCCACAGCTCTGAAAAGATTTCTTGAACTTCAGCACACTGAATTTTCCCATGACATTAGATTGCAGCACCCGAGTTTCATCGAACGGATTCAAAGATTAATGGCAAGAACTCTTAACTCATAAGCAGGCAATGGCATCATCTTACATGTCACGCAAGACTTGGATCCCAAATGCACCTTCATTGTAGATCGTGCCGCAAGTCTTGCTTTTGCCATAAATCAACTGAATGTTGAGAAATGGATATATGATCAAATATATGGCGATCTAAAACCTTCAATGATTTCTAGGTTGAAGATCTAAATGCTGCTCATTCCTCAGAAAGTTCTTCACATCTCTAAGATTAATGAAGATAATCCATGAACTGGTTACAAACTTAACAGCAAATGTTATACAAAGTACATATTTACTACATAAGAAAGTTTTGAAAATTAGGGGCATGCATGGGATGGATAAAGATGGAGATTTGAAAATCTCAATCCCATCCCAAAATCATTGGATCCATAAAATTTACGAACTAGTCCTATCACATATACTATTGAACCTCATCTTGTTTTATACCAAATTTTTGGAGCAAAATGCTACGGGACATGGGACAAATGAGATAAATAGGACAAGAAAGAATGGTTTAGGGATTGGTGATTTTCAAAATGTTCAAGTATAAATTAATGTATATATGTCCATCTAAAGTCTAAAGTTCAAAACCAAATACCTAAAAATATAAAACACAAGTACGCACTATATTATCAATAACAATTCTGAAATAGAAGTACAACCAAAAAAAATCATCTAAACTAAATATTAATATATGTGCCAATTAATTCACAGACATTATATATATATATATATATGGGTGATCTTTCAATAGTTATTGCAATTTTTAACTCATCCACGATTACTACATTTTCATCCTTTAAATTAAAAATCTAACGATTCTAATCATTCTGACTTGTAATTAATGCTTACATTGAAAATTATGAGCACTCATTATTTAGTTATAACAACAATAACCATCCATAGAAGCGTAACCATTGAAAACTCTTATATATATATATATATATATCAGCCTTTAGATTAAAAATTTAACAGGACTGATCATTTTGACTTATAATTAATACTTATACTAAAAATTATAAGCATTTATTACTTAATTATAAAAACAATAACCATCTATAGAGATGTAACAATTGAAAACTCACGTACGCACACACACACATATATATATATGGGTGATATTTTAATAGTTACTGTAATTTTTACCCATCCATGGTTACTGCACTTTCAGCCTTTAAAATAAAAATCTAACAGTTTTGATCATTCTAACTTATAATTAATGTTTACACTGAAAATTACAACCATTTATTTTTCAATTATAAAAACAATAACTATCCATAGAGACGTAACCATCGAAAACTATATATATATATATATATATATATATTGGGACAAAATATTATTTAGTATGGGACAAAACGATATGATTTTCAGTTTAGATATAAATGTTGCCCTAGAACCATCTGCTTTTTTCGTTCTGGAACAATACAGAACGGAGATTTTTTCAATTCTTTCGGTATTTTTCACAATTTGTTTTTTTTTTTCAGTTTGACTTTTGGTCCAATTTAATATTTATACATCTTATGCACACCCCTATGAAAAATAACTACACCATCTGGGTAGATCATACTTGTGAACACAATTTGATTATCATTACTATCCCCACACTCAAATGGGCCAAGAACTTTTTAAATGGATGTTATTAGTTAAGGCTCCAAATATTTTCTACCATAAGTTTTCAGCAATAAACATACATCTGCTGTGGACAAAGATCACAGCCAACTAAATTCCCATTTTCCCAGGCATCACCAAATTGAAAATTCCAATATCTATAGCCCTTTTACTTAAAGGAAATTTTCCTAGAAGTTTCAATGATAGAAGGGACTATGTCCACCAACCACCATGCATCAACCAAAAATTTGAATATGGTTCATGCAATGTAATGCAACAAGAAGGGCAATGAATTGGCCCATTATAAGAAGTTCAAAGGATGAAGAAAGGCAATGTTATGATGTCATCACTAATCAGCTTAGATATTTACAATCATCATTAAACTCTGTTTAGGAATTGTGTTTCAGCAATGCAAATAAGTTTCTATGCTTTTAGAAAATCATCCTAGCAGAGGCACAACACTCTAAAAGATCTCAATTTTGGCTGAAAAAAAAAAAATAACTAAGATAAAACTAAAAAAAAAAGAACTAGCAGAAAGACAAGAAATCCAATGAGGTAAAACCTGGAAAGGATCTGATAAATGATATTCAACAGATAGAAAGGAAATGGAATGATGTTTCAAACTAGTAATGCTTGCACCTCTAATGTAAACTACAGAAGTCTACATTAATGCAACTTCAGAGATTTTAGAAAAGAATTACAAAGAGATGAATGGGTATGGAATCTGTTATAACTGATGTTTCAGTCATAGTTAAGATTTGCAGAATCATTTCATGCACTTCGACCTCCATTATAAAGTTTTGGGATGCAAACTCTATTTGTTAAAGGCGTCATGAAAGAATTTCCACTAAACTACATGCACATAATTGATAACCTCTACCAAACTATAGTTTACCTAATACAATGATTATTTCTTCATTCTAGCAACATAACTAAGATGGACACCAGTAGTCTATGGTTTTCTTCAATTCTGTTATACATCCCCAATGCCTAAGTTAATGCCTTCACAGATAACAGTTAATGTAAAGACTGGCATAGCTAGTGTCCCATACAGATTTCAATTAGATAAAACAACAGTTATAAGGCAAAGTAACCCAAACCTGTTAGTCTTTGCATAAACTGCAAGCATCATACAGTAGCACATAACACTAGGCAGTATTCCTGAAGCTCTAATATCCTGGAATTGCCCCTCACTCTCATCAACAAGACCTGCAGTGCAGTACACACTCAAAACTGCCTCAAGGGTACGCTCATCAGGCTCAACTCTTGATTTTTCCATCTGAACCTCAGCCTCAATAGCTTCTTCAGACTGGCCTCCTTGTCTATAACCTTCAATCATACCATTGAAAGAATCCCTGTCCAATGCCACCCCAGCTTCACCCATTTTCCACAAAATCGCTTCAGACTCCTTGTAAAGTCCACCTCTTGCAAACATGTGGATCAGTGAATTATAAGTTTCAACAGTTGGCTTGCATCCCATTTCATTCATGGTATTAAACATAACAAGAGCCTCCTCATACAAGGCAGCCTGTCCATACGCTTCAATGACACTGGTATATGCCTTTGAACTTGGCACTATCCCCTTCTCATTCATATGAAGTAAAATTTTGTTAGCATCTTCATGCAACCCTCCTTTACCACAAGCATACATCAACCCCTCATAAGTCCCCATATTTGGCTCCACATTCTCCTCCACCATATCATGAAACAACGTAACCACCTCCTTAAAATACCCACCCTCACCAAACACCTCTATAAGTATATTATAAGTAGCCACATCAGGTTCCGTGTTACTAACCTTCATCTCCAAAAAAAGCTCCCTTGCATCATCATACCTCCCATTCCTCCCATACAAATTCAACAAAATACTATATGTTACTGCATTCGGCACAGACCCTGCCTCCTGCATCTGCCTAAACACCCCCATTGCATCCTTAATATTCCCTTTGCTCGCATATGCTTCTAGCAACAGATTATAGGACGAAATCTCAGGTAAATTCCCACTACATTCCATTTCCTTGAGCAATTCACTAACCTTCTCCAACCTATCCAATTTCCCAAAAGTTTCAACAAGATTACGATAAGTTGTTATATCAGGCACCATCCCTCCTTCATTCATGGTCCTAAAAAGCATCTCAGCCTCATCCCCTAATCCCCTATTAGCACAAGCATTAAGCAAAGTATTATAAGTAACAATATCAGGCTGTGCACCTTCATGCCTCATTTCCGCAAATAAACTCAACAAACCTTCCCAATCTAAACCACCCCTAGCACACGAATTTATCACGGTATTATAAGTCAGTATACTAGGTGGAATTTTTTCTTTCTTCATCTTATCTAGAAGCTCGAGCGACACGTCGTACTTGCCGTGCCGGCCGTACGAGTTGATCAGCGCTGTGTATGAAAAGACGCTACGCGGCACGCCGTGCGCTGGCATGTCCTCAAAAATCTCGGCGGATTTCTCGAGGAGGCCTTCGCGCCCTAACAGACTGATCATGATGGTGTAGATGTGCTCGTTGGGCTTGCACCAGATCTGTCGCTGCATGTACTTGAACAGGCGGAGCGATCTCTGCCAGTCCCCGCGCTGCGCAAACTCCTTGAACACCAAAGCGAAGTCATTTTGGGACAGCTTGTTCTTGAAGATTTCCAGGCACCGCGCGATGCTGCCACGTGGAGGCAGGCTGCTTAGCTTGTTGATTAGGGTTTCCACGTCGTAGCTGTACTTGCCTTTCTCCAGCACTACTGACGGGTTGCCAAGGACGATTTCCTTCGGTCTGGCCCGGGCTTTTCCGGCGCCAGAGTAGGTTTTCCGGTCTCCGGAGAAAGAAATGAGTCGGCGATGGGTAGGGCAGTTGGGTAACGGGAAACAATGAGGTTTAGGCTTGGGCTTCAGAAACGGTATGGAGACAGGGGAAGGATTGGGGATAGAAAGAGGAAGCGATAGGGTCATTTTGATAATTTGAATAGCATGAGATTTTGAGAGACGGTTTCGAATTTTGAAGTCAAATTTTCTCAGGAAAATTGGAATCCGGATGGAAATTTTGAGTTGGATTTTCTCGAGAGCTGCCTGTAACGAAGAGCCAGAGGCAGCGAGAGCTTTGAAGCAGCTGGAGAGAGACACGTGGAGCCTGGTTGGATAAACGGGGGAAGCGGGATGGGGCCGGTTAGGCGGGTTAGATATTTGGTGCCTGATCCTGATGGTCGTTATGGATTTGACCCGGCTGATTAACGGATAATGGACGGTAAAATGGATGGTCTTTGGCGGTAAACAAGATTTCGGAAGATGCATGCGTTGGCTCAACTTTTCAATTATTTTTATATTAAATGAATTCTATTTTTTATTTTTATAAAATAATATTCAATTTTAAAATTTAGAGTGTAATTCATATTATTTTTCATTTTGTAGATCTATAATTTAAAACATATTTATAAATATTATTATATTATAAAATATGTGATTAAGTAAAGAATATATTTTTAAAAAATATATAATATATAAAATTGTTTGTAATCTTATTTTTACTTACTTATTTTATTTTTCAATGATAAAAAGATAGACAAAAGGTAAAATAAAATCCAAAAAATGCCTAAATCATCTTTTTAATTACATACTATATAGGATTTCGCTTTAATGGATAATTAAATAAGTTATAAAGTTTAATAAAATTAACAATATCTACTAATCAAGATAATCTCTTTTAAAATTATATATATCAAAAAGAAAATTGACTATATGCAGAAAAATTTTTAAAAATTTAAAATAAGATAAAAGCTCATATAAAATTAAAACTATGATAAAAATAAAAATTTTCAATTATTATATACAATATCAATCTCTTGTGACTTTTTCAATCCATGAGTTGAAACAAGTTTTAAGCTATAAATTTAATAACAAAAAAAAAAAAATCATTTGCCACTTATTTTATATTGGTCAAATATTTAGAATTTCTCTAAATATTTAGACAAATCATTTTTATAACTTCATCAATTGCCACTTATGTAATTTTTGAAATTATATAATAAATAAAAAATTAATTATATAAATTTAATATTTGTATACACAAATAATAACAACTAAATATTTTTTAAAAAAATACGTATTATTATTAAAGTTGAATAAACCTAGTAAAACATTAGCTTTAAGAGGGAGAAAAAATGGGATATTTTTAAATTGTGTTATTATAAAAAGTTATGAATTATTTGATAATCATATTAAACACTTAAAATTAAAATACTCAACACTTATTTTTTAAAAATTATGTGATAGCTTTTTTTTTTTTAAGTTTTTAATATTTTAACTATGTTTGATAATATTTTTTTATTAAGCACTTAATTTCAAAAAATCATTTGATTTAATGAGTAGAAAATTTTTTCTTAATAAATTAAGTAATAAAAAAAATTTACTATTTTAATATATCCATTCAATATTACACTCATTTCCTATTGATAATAATATAATGAATAATTTTTAAAATATTTTAAAATCAAATTATATGATAATTAATTATAAAAAATATAGTTATTTTATCTTAAGATTTGTTTTTTTGTTAGAATTTAATATCTACCTAGTATTCATCTCTAAAAATTTTAATACTAAAATTATTGAACTCTTAAATTTTTAGTATTAAATTATTTAACACTTAATTTTTCAGCACTTAAATTTTTATCTTACTAAACAACACATTAAACAAAACCTATCACATAGTGGATTGTGAAGTAAGGATAGCAAAATAATTTTATTTTATTTACTTTATTAGTTTAAAATGCCTTTATTTCTTTTTTTTTTTTAAGGCTTTTGTTTTGATAAGCTTTTATTTTTCAAAAAATAAAAATCCTTTCATAGATGAATATGATTTTTTTAGAAAAACATTTGAATTTTACCTATTTGGAGTATCAAATTTCTCAATTTTGAAATCAAATATTTAAATTCTTCAACTTCAAGAAGTTTATGTTGTTTAGCTTTTTTTTTTAATTAATAATGGTAGCATAAAATTATACAAACATATAAATTAAGTCTTTGAACTATTTTGATTCATCCAATCATATTCAAAATTAAATTTTATATCTAACTACCAAAAAAAAGAAGTCTTGTTTTTTGAAATATTTGAAATAAAAATTATCATTTTTAAATTAATGGCAGATACAAAATGCATTCTTATTTGAAATTTTTAATTAAAAAATATATATTATTTTACTTTTAATTTATTTCATCCGCACTTTTTAAATTATATTTTACAAAGTTATCACATCAATTATTTTACTATTTTTCACTATATAATATAATTTATTTATTATATTTTACTATTTTTCACTATATAATATAATTTATTTATTCTTATTATAATGAAAATCCACAAATCCTAACCCACGATGCTGACAATCTATGTTGCTATAACCTAAACCAAAACTATAAGCAATAGTAGATATCATTTATCATTTAAAATATTATTTTGAAGAATGAGGCTATTTTGTACCTTTTTTTCATTATTGCCCTAATTTATTACATGTACATTTAAAATGAAAAAGACAAAAATTTACAAAGAAAATAATTATAAACATACGTACCATATGAATATGAATTTATTTTTTATTCTCCATCAATTATAAAAGATAGTATTATATACATTAAAAAAAAGATCTAGTGAGAAAAGAAGATGTACTAAGAAAAAAATATAAAAGAGTATGTTATATATAATAAGAAATAGTGAAATAATTGATATGTCAAATTTAAGAAATATAATTTAAAAGGAAAGAACAAAGAAACAATTAAAATAATATATGTAATTTTATTTTTAGTTATTCCTCTAAAGAAAAATAAAATTTTCTTTAATGTTAATTTAAAATAATCATTATTATTTAAAATAGATAAAAAAAATATTTTGTATTTACTATTTAGAGTTAAAACTTAATTTAGATATAATTGGATGAATAAAAATAGTTTAAATATTCAATTTATATTTTTTACATAACTTGCTATTACTTTTATTAACGCCTTTATTAAATAAGCGTTTGTGATACAAATTTATAAATCGAGACATTTAATTATTCAATTTGAAAGTTGAGAGATTAAATTCTAAAAAAAATAAAAGTTCAAAGGTGAATAATACTTTTAAAACATTTAAGATATTTTAAAATTAGTTTATTTGATAGTCATAATCTATGTTTTAGTTTTAATATTTCTTATTTACATTAAAAAGTTGAATTAGCAAAATCAGAATTTTAAAAATATAATTTACAAAATAATGTCTCTCACAAATGATATGTTTTTGTTTTAAACAAATTATAAGACTATATATATATATATATATATATATATATATATATATATATATATAGACACACACACACATTGAGAGAGATGATTATGATAAATAACAATATTTTACTAGACACACACACATTGAGAGAGATGATTATGATAAATAACAATATTTTACTTACTTATATTTGATGTTTATTTACACATGCATGACTCCATTCGACACATTGATTTTAAGGAGATTTTTTTAAAATTTGTTTGATTTATTTCTTTATTTTATTATATTTTTTTGTTATTTGTGATAAAATAATGATTAACTTACTTCCAAATGAGATTTGTAAGGAACATTATTATTTATACAACTCCCAATTATACATAATATTTTTCTTTTAAAAAAATATTGAGAATTGTTCACATATTTGAGTATGCAACACAATTGGTAAGATTTTAAATTTGTGCCTAACAATATGTTTACTAGGCAAATAATATTATGTAATTAAGTCAAGCATTTGTATATGTAAAGAGTTAAAATCAATTATATTAGTAATCATTTTTTTTTTACCACATACAGATTTGCGAATGTTGATGATGAACTCTCGATTAGTACATATTTCTTTGTTCATTCATCTATTGATTGTTTGTTGTGGCTCCTCCATGATATTAGCAACATTTCTTATATTCGTTTTTGTTTAACTTAACTTGGAGCTTTACCTCCATTTTATAATAAAATAATTATTATTTAATAATAATTTTAATTTATATTTATTATTAAAACTAATTAAATCAAACCCACTAAATTAAAAATTGATCTCTTAATTGATTTATTGATTAGTCCATTCTTGAAAACTTTGTATGCAACTTCATCCATGGCTGGAAAATCCACCTAACCAACCGGTGAGCAAAGTGCACTTCTCTGCCAATTTTCTTTCGCAATTTGGTGATTGTGGTGGGAATACAATAGAACTAACAAGATTTGGAGATCATAAAATGTAGTTAATCAATATTAGAGGAAAAGATTGTATCATATAATGTACTTAAATATATACATTAAATAAAACATATAAATTATGTATCCTATATAATTAAAACTAGAATACAAAAAATATATTTCTTTAGGTCAAGTATTACTAAATTTAGGCCCACTTATTATTTTTCATAATTATTCGAGTGGTTAAGCAAAAGATTTTTTCTTTTGATTACCAATGTTTCTCAAATTAGATTGGGATGAATTGATAAAGTCGTTAATTTTTAGTTTAATTAGTTTGATTAATTTAATTAATTTATTTTAATAGATTGTTTTTAAAAATTTTAAAATATATATAAAAAATAATATATAAATTTTTTTGAAAATAAAAATATAATCCAATAACATAATATAAATATATTTTTAATATTTAAAATTTGAATAAAATAAAATAATTTTAATTTTTTAAAATTTTTATAAAATAACATAATATTAAATTAATAAATTTGATTCGATTTTTAATCTCTGTTTTTTTTATCATAACAAATTAAATTATTATTTAATTTTTAATAATTCCATTGTAAAAACCTTGTTGATTCCGCCAACCAGTACTTATCACGACTGCAACGGCTAACAGTAACAAAGAATCACAAATTGACTTGGACTACACGAGTTACTTGGACCTCATGCGTCATGTCGTTGGAACAGTTATAGGCATGTCTTTTTTTTTTTTTTTTTTTTTTGTGGCAATAATAAGCATGTCTTTGTTACTTCTCCACAGTAACTGCAACGACGTCGACGAGTCAAGGGCTGCGGAAAACCTGTACCGGCGTTGCTGTCACTCTACTAACAGAGTCACACTGTTCTCTACACTACCGTGTACCCGCTATCGACACCGCCAAAAATTGTTATGGCCCTCGCTTACGAATGCCATCAAAATCCATTGCATTGCGTCCAGCCACGTGTCCAAACAGCACCCGTACGGTTAGATTAAATCCACGTCACTACAGAGTTGGCCCCACATTCCTGGCGCGCACCGCGTAGGTGAAAACGTAAGCCATACCCCAAACCAAAAACCTGCTGCGGCGTTTCGATCACTCCAGACTGTGGCAATGATGTAATTAAGTGAAACTCTGGAGGGCATTTCAGTAACTGAGCGTTAGAGTTTAAAAAACAAAAACAAAATTCTTGCTTTCTTCTTTAACAACTTTTGGTCTTAACCAGAAACTAACTAACACTAGCAGCTCTCTTCCATTCTCGGCCCGGAATGGCCGATTCCGAGGTAAAATTACCTCATTACCCCTCGCTGTAGTATCAATCTCCCCCACCACTGTAACCGCCATCTCCACCTTCTAACTGCCCCCTTTTTGGTGTTTACGTGGTGAATGGAGATTTTTTTAAAATTTTTGTGTGTGTTTTTAAGTTTGATTTCTCTTTTTCTAAGAAAAAGAAAATTTTGTTTTTGTTTTCAGCAGAAACTGATGGCGCTGAAGAAGGCGTACGCCGATATAATACTGCATACTGCAAAAGAGGCTGCAGCGAGGATAATGGTGTCGGAGAGGAAAGCGCAACGGTATCAGCAGGAGCTGTTCGCGGCCAAAGACGAGGCGCTTCGTATGCTTATTAGGCTTAAGCAGATGCTGGATTCTAAGGTACAACAGTTTTCCCCCCTTTCATTTCACCTTTTTTTTTTTTTTTTTTTTACTTAAATTGAAATAAACAGAGGTGATTTCGTTTGATCTTTGTTTTCTGGTCTGTTATTATTCGAATTGCTGTTTGGTGATGTGAATTTGATCTCTAATTGATTTTTATTTAGCTGTATTTTGTGTTGATCACACATTCTAGTGACAGAATCAAGAGCATGTGTTGTTCATGAATATTGCTTCAATTTTGCAAACTTGTGTTGATCAGCATTGTATTGATATTTGCTGGTGTTAACTAGGTAAATTTGGTTGTGCCTTAATATTATGTGTGTCGTAGAGTTTAATTTGTTGGGGAACATACACCGTTCATTTTGATTATCTATCTGTGGTTGATGTGATCTGTATTGATATGCATGCTGTGGAATCTCAAATTTATACAGGTTTGTTGTGACCTCAACACTAAAGTTCCAAACTTGATGTTTATGTTAAGTTGTATTTCCCAAGTACAATGCAGGGATATATGTAAAGTTGCAGAAAACAATTCTTAATTTCATTTGAGATTGTGTTCTAACTCTATGCATCGTGTTTATTATAATGGTGTGCCATCAATGAAAGATAGGTTATCATTGATGAAATTCAACTGCCTTGTACAGTTGATTATGAGTAGTGTTCTGAGTACTCCCTCAAGTGTTAAAAGGGTGGTCAGGGTTAACTTCATTACCAAACAGAATTGTGCTAGGTTTGTACAAAATTTTATTCATTGTAAGTTTACTTTCATTTATTCATTTCACTGTAATTAGTTCTCATGCATTCATAAATAACTTTATTTAAGTATGAACTTGAGTGCTATCAACCAGCTTTGGTGGAGCTTTGACAACTTTGAAACACACCTTGTTGAGAACTAGAATCTTTAAGCCTTGATAACTTAATGATATATACATTTTGAATTTGATCCTAGGGAACAGCTAATATACACTAGACAATTTTCAGTGCTTGAA
Organism: Omphalea diandra; assembly: GCA_949677035.1. NCBI lineage: Eukaryota > Viridiplantae > Streptophyta > Magnoliopsida > Malpighiales > Euphorbiaceae > Omphalea > Omphalea diandra. The sequence continues at coordinate 25,611 of CATIWR010095947.1, read as the reverse complement.
AAGATTTCTTTAAAGCAGCTTGTATGTTGACTTAGTCTTTGCATTTCTAGGTTAGTGAAGCAGAAACGGCATCCTTGAGTCAACAAAGAAGGATCGAAGAGCTAGAAGCACAACTTGGGGAAGCAGAGGATATAGTAAAAGACCTTAGATCAGAGTTGAGAGAACTACAGGATGAATTGGAGAAGGTGACAAACAACCAGATGCACCCTTCGGGTGAACAAAATTCAGAGAGTGAAAATGCTACTCAGGTTAACTCCTTGGAGGATAATAGACTAAGTACTACTGGGTCCATAATATCTTCTCTTCCTGCCTTACAGTGTGATCCAGTCATAATTCACGAGCCAAAGGATTCAACTTTGAATGGGACATGCACTAGTTGTAAGTGCTGCAGTGGAAATGATTGTCATGAAGGCAATTGCTTTGTTTGTAATCCTGATTTTGCCTCTATAGTGATGAGAAGCAAAGAGCCTGAGCTATACAGAAATGGGTGCACTCAGAGAATTCGTGCTTTTGAAAGGAATCTGTTAGGTGAAAGTCTGTCTATCCCTGTGCAAGTGGATGGTGTAAAAAACCAGATATTTGTCAGAGAATATGAAGAAGACAAGGACGTATGTAAACAAGTAATTGCCAAAGTTGATAATGTTTGTGATGTAGAGAAAAGAGGGGATGTAGTCAAGGATATTGAAGCAGGAAATAGAATTAGAAAAGGAAGAAGAAAAAGAAACCTGTCTCTTTCTGGGCAAGCTGATGGTCAGAGGAAACAAATATTTATCAGAGAGGAAGATAAACCCAAATGTAAAAACATTACACCTATGGCTGATAGTGGTTGTGATATCGAGAAAAGTCCAGATACAGTCAATGGTGATGGACTTATTCCTAGAAGTCTGAAAAGAAAAAGAGCTGCTAGATATAGGAGACATAGAGAGTATAGAAATTTTCCTCTTCAGGATGTAGATAACAATGTTCAAAATGCAGAAGATTCTAGGAGAATTGATAGCATATCCCAGAATGATCTTAAACCCACTGTGGCCCAGAAATCACTTTCAAAAACTTATGAAATGATCAGAGCGTCAGGTTTTTTAGATGTTGCCATAACTGAAGCAGAGTTTGACAGGAGTTGTTCATTCCAGAATATAACAAACTGCAATAAATTTTCAGTAGATGAAGTGGAGTTGACTGGACAGGATGCTGGATCTGCAGAGGGTTCAGAGTTTCCAGCTAGGAAAACTGATTTTGAGATTGCCAGTGTGTCGTTGCCAAACTCAAATCCAAAGGAGCCAGATCTGTCTGGGCCAGTTCCTATTCAGCCAATGAATAATAAGTTTCTCAAGTACACATTCCAAAGGAAAAGGAAGAAGGAATTTCCTAGCAGCCCAGATGGCGATTCCTCCTTGGATGATAGCACTTTGAAGAGAAAGATGGGGGACAAAGAAAGTGGTTGTTTGGAGTCAGACAAGTCGGGCTTGTTAGCTGAATCATCTAGAGACAATCGGAGAATGGCACAGGTTGCTCGTCAGGTTGGTTTATATCCATCTTTGCTTGTCTTTGAGTATGTACTTGCCAACTTCTGCATTTGCTAGTCTCTGCTTGTTTGTTTGCATGTATACTTATCTTTTTACTTTTTTATGAGAATTATTTCTAAAACTAATGAAGAATTCTAGATTCAATTCAATTGATATTGCTGCATGTGAGGGCTGAACTGGAATAAAAAGCATGTGCTGTTCTGAACTAGGATAATTATGCCTGTGCTCCAGTTCTAAGCTTGAACAGCAATCAAGTTGCATGCTTAGTTAACTCAGCATCATATATGTGGACAACAGTAAACCTAGTCATAGAAAACTTTTAGCAGTTGCCCATTTCTCTCTTGGTATGCCCCAACATAATCAACTTAGATATTGAAAGATTTTAAAGATCTTGCACGATCTAACACTTTCTAAGGCTTAGAGATTTCCCTTGCACTATCAAATGTTTATGGGATGTTAGCAATATAGATTTTCTGTTGTTCTATAAATTTGAATTGTCGAAGACTAGCCTGATGACATCGCCACGGGTCCTTACTTTCTTCTTTGAAGAATATTTGTTAATAAAATTTATGTGAACTTGATTCTATCTGAGCGCTTACAACTGGTATTGTTCCATGCTTATGACATAAGCCATATAAAATATTAGAAAGACTATGTAAACTTGAATCTTTCTCATGGAATATTTCTTCATATTGCCTCATACATTTTCTTTTGTTTTATCATTTATTGCTGATGCATTTAAGATTGACCTGTCTGTTTAATATTGTATCTTGCCATGCCAAGATCTTCCTGCCTGTGTGTGCACGAGCACATTTGAGATCATCCATGTTAGTGGGTCTGCATGTCTTCCACCAACTTCCACTACTGCAGAACCTTCACTTCCAGCTGTCCAATCTTAAATATGTTCTCTCAGTAATAACTTCTGAGTGGAATAAAAAGAATGTGTAAATAGCAATCCATGTCAGGAAATAGGTGAGTTGATTCACCAGAAAGTTTAAAATTTTAGTGTTAAACCAAATTGTAACTGAAGAAGTCCAACCATGAAATTGGCAGAGTGATTTTCAATGATTAACGTGAAAGTTAGCCCAAAATTGGCTAATGGCACATACTACCCCCTGTTTTGTGATGGATTTCTACATATTTCGTTGTGTAAAATACCCTGCCCAATCTCTAAATTGAGGTAAAACCATAGATTTACATTGCATGTCATGCACTTGCACCCATGTAACTGTCAACCTGCTTTAATGTTTTGTGTTGTTCATGCAGTGTATTGCGCACTTTCTGGTCCTACTATGGTTATGATGTTAATTAATGTGACTGCAAAAGTCTAATGATGAAACTTGAATGTTCCTTAGGAGTAGGATTCCTCTATTGTGAAAGGATAAATTAAAGAAGTAGGGGGTTTGGGGAAGTAGTTTATCTGATTTTTATTCGTTTAGGAACCGCATTGCATCTTCATTTCAATGCATGCATTGTGAAACTGGGTTTACTTATATAACGAGATTCAACTACATCTTGTCCATGTGCAAATACCATTAATTTCTATGTTAGCATCTTCATTCCTCGTTAATCAATTTTGGTTATTAGCATTCCCATTCCTGTTTAATTAAGTTAGTTTCATAAAATTCTCTCTTATGCAGCTTATATGTTTGTCTGAAAAGAGCTGGCGGTAGAGTTACGATCAAGTGGTGTAAATCTTGAATTTGTAAATCTGGAATTTGGGCATGACACCGAACCTTTTCATCTGCATTGCAGTTCCAAAGTTAAGAAATTCATATGAGAATAGTGGCTGCTTTTTTGAGAAAAAGCTATGGATCTCAAGTTAAATAATGTCTCGGCATTGTTATATCCATCTAATTTTCTGCATTGTTGTATTTCGTTAATCTTATATCTTTGCTTTTCTATATATTGAGATGTCAAGATTTTAACAGATTTTTGGCTCAATTTTAATTAAATAAATCACAATTCAAAAAATTTTAACGGCTCTCTGGCTCAATTCTAATTAAATAAATCACAGTTGAAAATTTTTTACTGATTTTGCACGGGGACAAAACTATAATGCACTTCCTTCTTCTTTGTATGAGGCATGAAGCATTTGCTTTCGACAGATTTTGGTTTAGTTACCAGGTTGGCAAGAAAACTTCACTTCTTGATGGCTGACACAATCAGGTAGTTCAGTTTTAAAAATAAATCCAAAATGTACTAGTTGTAGCCCTTTGGCAGTTGAATCGATTATGGTTTATGAATTTGTAGCATTGGAACCCTAAGGTTTAATGCTTGAATAGCTTTTCCTGAGTCAATTATTTCCAATGGAATGGGAATGAGGGAGCTACTCCATTTTTCATTGATTGGCTTGGCTTTATTTGCTATATTGCATTCAGCTTTTCTCTATTTAATTCCAGATGGGATTGCTACATTTTTGTTTGTTTGATGAGATTCTTGATAGCATCGTTGATATTCTGTTTCCTTCTTAGCAGTCAAGAATCCTTCTCTATTTTCCTTATAAAAAATTTATCTACGAATTAATTATATTGAAAATTTATTCTGAATTTTATAGCAAAAAAAATGAAGAGGATTCTCTCCAAATAGTATATTAGTATTCAATATTTCCCTACAAAAGAAATCGCCAACACTTAATGTTTAAAAAGAGATGTATTACAGTTTGACTTTTCTAAATTTAACATGTCAATAATTAACAACCTCTAATATCTAATAAAATTTCTAAATTAGCATTTCAATAATTAATAATTTATAATATCTAATAAAATTTCATCAAATTAATCATGTTTTATATGCATAATCAAATATTTTCACTATTTAATAATAACATAAAATATTAAAAATATTGATTAATAGAATCACATTTTTTAAAGAATCATTTATCACTCGATTATCTGGATTTTGAACTGTATGTTTCAAAATATTTTATACGTTATACATTGAGAGATTTAAAAGGTTAAAATGAGAAATGAGTGAAAAACATCTAATTTCTATAGATTTAATTTATTCTCGATATTGATATTTCTTACATTTAATTTTAATTGGAGATATAAATTATTAATTTGTTATTGAAAATATATATCAAATTTATTGGTAAATTTATAAGTAATAAATATACAAGACTATAATAATATGAAAAAAAATTCTAACTACATTTAGAAATATAGGGTGGCATTGGCAAATATATGTCATAAATTAATAATCTTCACTAATTATTAAATTATTATGCAATAAATTATATTAGTTTAAAAAGGTCAGATTGTATTTACAATTAAAATTTAAAACTAATTACAAATGAGCAATAGTTACTTGTATAGATAAAAGAATGCATGTGCATTGTTGGAAATATGATGAATCAAATTTTAAGATTATTTTTGTCTTTGTGTAGTAAAGATCTTTAGACTTATCCATTAAATTTATTTTTAAATTATTAAAATAAGTTTATTTATATTAAACTTAATGATTTATAAAATAAAATTCAAAAATAAAAAGTAATACCGCTTAAGCCACCATCATCTCTTGAAGTATATTTTTTTTATTAGCGATTAAAGGCAATTTTTTTTATATAGAAAGAATTCTGAAAATAACTTTTTTTTTTTAGAACTTTGGGCTATTATTAGTGAATTATATAGATAATAAGCTTTTTTCATATTTATTTTTTAATTTTCTTTAATAAAATAAAATTTTTACCTTGTTTTTAATTTTTATTTAAATTTATTATTTTATATCTTTTTTGTGGGAGTTTTTATTTTTTTTTAAGAGTTTCAATACATCTTTTAAATCTGTTTTGAAATGTTATATAAATTTCAATTTACGTCGCGTTATAACACTAAATTTAATGAAGATTTTCATAATTGATAAAAATGCAGATTTTCGTAATCGATAAAGTTGCAGAGTTATAAAAAAAAAATTTATAGTGAAAATAAAACTATAATTTTATAGTTAAGTCAATGTGTCATATTAGTGCAGTGTTAAAAATCAATTTCATATTTGTACTCTAGATTATAAATATATATATTTTTTGTAGATGTTATATGATTATTTATGAATAAAAATATTTCTATATGAGAATATTTTGCATTATTGTAATTTTTTAATTTTGTTAAAATATTTTTTAAAAAATATTTTTAATTATTTATGAAAATAATTTAATTACATTATTATATAAATTTTTTAAGAAAATTAATTTTTTATTTATAAAATTTGTATTAAAAATTTATTATTAATTAAAATTGTTCTAAAATTTGCCAAATATTTGGCTATTTACAATAACAATCATACGCCTGCAAGGTGATTTGAAATTACCTCATGTCGTTCGTTGGACGACCACCTGATCGAAACAATAGAAAACGACATTATACACTGGAATATAAATCTAAACGACTAAACCTAAAAAGAGAACAAAGCAAACACAGACGCGGACACAGGGTCCGGTTTAGAAGAGAAAATGGGAGTGGGAACCAAAGTAGGCGATTGGGCATTCAAGGCATTCACCGCAACTCTAGGCGTTGCCACTATTTATCTCACTGCCACTTTCTCCGTCAACGTCTACAGAGGCCTTTCTTGGCATAACACTCAATCGGTACTTTCTTTCTCCGTATTCCTCTTTATATGATTATATCCATTACCTAGTGTTCGGCTTCTCATTTCCCCTCGATGTCGATACTTGGGTTTACCCTATTGACGGTTAATCGACAAAATTCGGATCTTTATATGCTAGAGCTTTTAGTAGAGGCAAAATAGAATCTATTTGGGTTGTTCTTGGAATCAGTAGTTATGGGATAGATATAGAAATCTTAATGGATGTGTTGAAGAATAGAGGAGAATATGGGAAGATTAACTCCAGATCCATGAATAGCTTAGATTTTCTGTAATCAATGGCTTTTTTTAGTATTTTTTTAAACATTTTTTGTGGGGTCTGTTTGTGAATAATTTTTGAAAAGAATTGTGAAGGATTTAACAACATGATGGCTGTATGAATGTCAAGAAAGATTGCAGCTTGTTTGCGTAGTCTGACCATGTGAAATTTTTTGGATTAGAGCATGCAATATAACTTCAAAGCATTGATAAGAAACCGGTTATTATTAGTCTTTTTTTTAAATTTTTTTTTTTTACTGAAATTCAATGGTGGCACTTCCTTTGTATCTACTTTTTGTGCTCTAAGGTTGATTATCTCTATTATTTTTGTATGTTGCAGAATTGTCTTTGTTCCAATTCTTGCTACTTAATTCTATGATATTGTGATTCTTATGCTTGATTTGGCTCCAGATTGCAAGTCTCGCGGGGCCAAAGGCTCTGGCTGCTGGAAGTATACAGTTCACACCTATACTATTCTGGAAATGAGTTTCCTTCTCTTTAGTGTTTTATTTTGGGTAGTGGGGAAGGGTAGCAAACTCTCCCAAATGAGTATGCTACTTGGGGATGTTAGTCAAATAGGCAAACATTTTAATTATCACGGTAGTCAAATAGGCAAACATTTTGATTGTCATGGTCTAATACAGAATTAGAATGCTTGCTTTTTAATGCTCTCGATTACAAAGCGGTAAATGTGCTTGTCTTCTCTTTTCCCTGTCTTCTCATCCCACTTTCATTTCATATCTCATCAATTATTGGGCTTTATAATTTTTATGTTCCAGCTTGCTGATTCAGGGCTGTGCCCTTGATCTTCCTATTTGGCAAATTGTAATGTTATCCATTTTAAATTATCTTTACCATATTTTTCTTCCTTAGACATTACTTGTCAAAGGATCTTCCCAGTTTATCTGGGGAAAAAAAAAAAAAAGGATCTTCCCATTTGCTTCCAAATAAACATTTGATAGAGACTGTCTGCAACTACACTGGGTTGTATTCTTTTTGTCTTGCTTTTTAAAATTGATTTCTACTCTGCCATCCTACCATTAGTATTCTTGATGGACATGTGATGTTCTAGGGTTTCTATTGCTGGGCTTTATGAATTTATCATTCCTGTGGTGTTTGAACCGTCAAATGTTGCAAGCATGATGTTACTGGGGAGCCAGTCTTTATCCTTCAACTATATTGATGGTATTGCAACAAAGCATAATTGGAGAGTTCTCTAACCGGGATCTGGAATTTTTTTGCAGAAAATGGACAAGGCAGGCACTAGTGAGCAATCTCCATGACTTGAACTTTTACTGCTGTCTCATGTTCTTGCGTTTTTCAGCTGCCTTGAGATCGCCATGTAAACTTTTATCTTAATCTCTAGCAGGATAGCAAGTTGTATCAAGGCCATTGGGCCTAAATTTGGATTAGTTCTGTAGTTTGATTATGCAGCCAATTTGATTTGGTTTGCCTGCAATGTTTTAGCTTCTTACTTACACAGCATGGAAGCAATGCTGCTTGATGTGTTTACGATAATTGATTTGCTGCTGTTCAATGCAATTCTTTTTTAGTACAATGCCATTTGGTCAACTGAAGGACAACCTACATCAGATTTGCTAGTCAAATTTTTTGTGTAGTAGAACTGACGATTTTAGGAGACATCAGCCACTTAAAAAATTGAGATTGATTTCATAAGAACATGATCAAATTTATGCTGATTAAATTACTGTAGCATGATAAATTCATTTGATCTGGCAATTTGCTTTTGATGAAAACATGGAGAAGTTTTGTCGTGTGGAACATTGAATCATGCAAAAATTTAGCATGATAAGCATAGTTCAATGAATCTTTTTCTTTGCATATGATTAGGTTTCTAACCTCCCTTGCATATCTGTTGATGCGTTGGGGCTTTGGTAATGCAATCTTTTTGCAGTTTGTCCCGATGAACTAACGAAATTACTGCTAGTTTGCACTCAAACAAATTGTTTTAATCCATTGACACCCCCCTTGATGATCATTTCTACATAAAATCCCAAATTGGGGCGTAGAAGCAGCTAGATCTGCTGCATGGTGATCTATATCTTTTGTTAAAGCTATGACTACAACAGATTCTCTGAAACACCATCATTGTCGTTAAGGATCACGTAACAATCAAGCAAGAAGGATGAAAAAGAATCCAGGTATTACAAAGGTGATTCTCTCTATACAAATTCAACGCTCTGTAGTGGGTTGCGGATACTTCGTGGTAACTTTTTCCCAGTCTTCAAAATATTAAGGAAAAAAAAGGAAAAATAATGCTACACTAAAAATGAAGAATTATTAAATGAATTGCTTGCGTCACTTTGAACTCCAAAAGGGGATGATGCGATTACTTAGGCAACCAAGCTATAAGGAGCTGCTTCTGTGTTATATTATTTGTGATGGTCAAATTCAAACCGGTCCTATTCTTCGCCTCCCCTAAATCATTCATGATTTTCTTCACATTGCAGTAAGCATTTGAGAGTCAAGTGAAATTGGTCCGTCCAAATTACCTGCAAATAAGGAAAAAGCACATCAGATTGTCGAGTGAGGTTACAGAATTTAAACACCAAAGCTCATTATCCATACTTCTTTTCTGAAAGTGGCAAATTAAATGGAAACTAAAAAAGGCAAATGCATTCTCCAGTTATCATTGTAAAAATTGATCAAACATGCAGACCAATCGCCATGGCCTACTTTTATTAACTTTTTCTGGGTGCTATAAACAATATAGTAATTGAACACCAGTCAATACTAAGTAGCATGGGACAATATCATAACTTCTGCAATACAACATGCAGAACATCCTTGGATACAAATATGATGATAAAGGGTACTCACGTTGAACAAACAGGCCAGACAGCATAGAGAAGTTCTAGCAGGAAATGTGTCATTTTCCTTGATGAAAGCTTCAGAAGGAAAATATTTAAAAACAGCTTCCATATTGTTTAGCAGAACATGAAGGTTCACGCTTAAAAAACTTCAGTTAGAACCCTACCCTCTGCCCTCCTACCAAATTATCCAAAGTTTCAAAGGCAAGATGAAAGGTGCTTGGAATTCTCAAGCTAGTTAGTTTACATTCTCAGAATACAAAGCATTTGTTAAAATATTGCTTTCACAAACTTATATGGCTAGCCTTCAAAACATGCTTAGAGAAGTGGCATTGACATGAATTTTACAATCCCACAAAAATAGAAAATAAATATCAAATACCTGATAAACTCCATTGCTAGTGTTGTGCCCCCTCGGAGATCTCTCTTGACTCCTGAATCTCTGCCAAGGGATTCACTATGAGCCCACCACCTCCCTGAAGCCGTAACCGGCGGCACTCCAAGCTCAGCGTTTCAAGATGGCAATTCTTGTTAGCTCTAGCGCGCAAGGCAGCTGTTGATGGAGTGCCACTGGAAGAGAATCTTGAGGTTGAACAGCGGCCTTCCGTTTTCCTCCAAAACTTAGAGCTCAAAAAATCAGCACCAGGCAGCATGCAACAGGTGGTTCTGTGGGAGTCGGTCATTCTTCCACTTGACACAGCCAAGTCATATGAGATCTCATCAAGAGCTAACTCCAGGCCATGAACACGTGTCTCCAGAGAATGCATTCCATTTTGTGAACTCCCAATGAATCTCTAAGTGCAAGAATGTAAGATCCGAAAAGTAAAATAAAAAACCTCATTCAAAATATGCTAGGACATTATAAGGAAATGAAGTGCTATTGTAAACAATCATTAACTTCCTCGTTAAGCAATTTCAACCGAATTGGTTAAGTGAAACGTTCTGCCAATAGTTAGATATGCCCAGTTTTTGCCTATAATGAAGTGCTACTATAAACAATCATTGAGTTCCTTGTTGAGCAATTGCAACACAATTGGTTAAGAAATTTTATATTTGTTGCCAGCAAAACACTCTGCCAATCATTAGATGTGCCTAGTTATTGTCAAAAATTAAATGTCATAAATGCAAAACATGATATCCTGAAGCATATTGATACATGATCATATTCTAGTTAGTCTATTCATCTCATCCCTACATTTTGAAACTAAAGGTTTTGGCAAAATAGAAATAAGCAAGTGATGGTATTGATCTCAGTGATAATTTAACCTCAACATGCCAAATTTTACCAGTCTAACTATAATCTGATCTCAACAGGATAAAAATTATATTGATGGTTTACTGTGGTGAGTTTGGTATAGCTATTGCCCTATGCACTGCGCTTGTGCCATATTATGTAACTACCATGAAACCAAAAATAACAAGGAAAAGAAACACACAATTCTCTAGAAGTGGAACAAACCTGCAGGAGATCTAGCAGGCTAGATTGCTGCTTCTCAATGTGAACAAGCTGGTTGCGGATCAAAGATAAATCTTCACATTCTTTGTGGTTACTATGGTGATTCTCAGTAACATTACTTGCTACAACAGTTGACACATGACTTTCCTCATGACAAGGAACCACACGAGATCCAGCCTTGAACCCACCAAATTTGGGTATCTTGTCATCAGAATTCTTGCTGGAAAGAGCCTGCTTTGTTTCTGCCTTTGTAAACCTTTCATTATCAGCAACCCCAGTTGAAGATGCACTACGCGGAACTGAAATTTGAACTTTCCAGTCCAGTGGCTTCATGCAGTCCACTTTTTGGAACAATGCTGGACCTGATTTCTTTTCAGCACTCTTTAAAGAACCTCTCCTCCTAGCCATAGTCGCTGCTGAACTATCAGGTGGAGTACTCCTGCTAGCCAAACCAGTTCTTTTCTTCGCTTGAGGTGCTTCAGAACCAGTAGCACGAGAACTTTTGGAACCAGGTGGGTAGCGCCCGTTGCTTGCATCCTCTGTTTCAAGATAACGAGCAAAATTCAGAAACTTATAGCTTTAGATGAACTCGCATCCAGAAATGCTCGAAGTAATATCAATCCAAGTATTAGATGACTAAAGATCAAGTCTAGAAACGAATCTAAATCATCACAAATGATCCTTAACAGGATATATATATATATATATATATATACACCATCGTAAATCCAGTTAACTGTAAAGAACAAATCTAGAAGCCACAAACTTTGCTTGTTACCAGCAGGAAATTTATCGGAATATCAATGGACTATAACGAATCAAGTGCGTCCAAAAACATCCATTATCAACCCCCTAACCTATTAGATTTTTTTTTTTAAAAAAAAAAATGCTAACTCTTCCTTTACCTTTGGAAGAAGCCAGAGAACGAGGCGGCGGCGATCCATCCTCCGATATATCCGGAACCTGCTTCCATGCCTCAATCATCTGATTCATCACCTCCCTCACATCCTTCACCTGCACGTCACAACAACAATCCAAAATTGCCAAAAATAAAAAGAAAATTCATCATATTAAAAATCACAAAACAGGTGCCACACCATAAATAAATAAAAATCTGAACCTTATCAAATTTCCGACTCTCAAAAACTTTCACGCACTCGCTCTTAAACTCCGCCATAGTATCCCCCTCCACAACCGCCAACGTCCCCAACGCATTCGCCGCTGCCTTCCTTGCCGCCCACTCCTCACTACTCAAAAACCCGACCAAACACTTCAACAAACCGCCCATCCCACTGTACCCTCTCACTCCCCCAACCCCAATCACACTCCCAACAACGACCAATCCCGCACTCTTCGCCTTGTAAGCGTCGCTCTTCAACAGCCTCTCTAGCCTCGGCACCAGCGCCCTCCCCAGCCTCCCAGGCTCCGGATCCGGTGCCGCATTTATCGCGGCTGCCAAACACATAGCCGATCCGATCTGCGCCGCCATATCCTGCTCCGTGAACACTAACTCGCTTAACGGCTTCAAGAACGCGACGGAGAATGGCAGTTTGGTAATTTTGGAGGCGAGCGAGGATACTGTGGCCACGCATCGGGAGCGGATGGAAGAGTCGGAGTCGCGGAGGCGTCGGGCTACGTAGGAGAGGATTCTGGGGAGGAAAGGGGAGAGAGAGTTGGCGTGGCGGAGAGCAAGGGTGGAGATAATGTGGAGGCACCGTCTCCGTACTAGAGGCTTGTCGCCGGAGTCGGTGGAGAGGATACATGATAGAAAGGTGGAAAGCGTAGCTGCGTCTAGTGTTCCCGCGATGGTGTCTAACTCCGCCGCGGCGACGGCGTACGTGTCTCGGTCTGATAGCTTGGTGATCAATGTGAGCACTTTTAGCTTTAAATTTTGAGCCATCTTTCCTTAAACTATTCCTTTTTTTTTAATTTTCTATTTGTCTGTTTGGAATTGAGGAAGGAATTAACGACGGTCGAGAGGTGGCGCGGGTGGGATTAGTGGCAGCAGCATTGGCGGCAGTGGTGGCAATATGGGTGTGACAGTGTTAGCTTTTTAAGGTAGAGAGATGATGAGGAGAAGCGAGGTGATTATTGATTAAAGAGTTAAACGATGTCGTTGAAGACGTAATGTAATGATGAGGGAATAAACATAGCTGGAAGCTGCTAATCATGTGTCGGGCAGGCAGTTAAGCTTAATACTACTAGTGCTTACTTAGTTAATTATAGTGTGGGAGTTGGTGATTATATGAGGTCCACTCTATCTTCCCATCCTCCATTTGATGACGTCTGCGCATGCTATTGGTCCAACTAACTCTGTATAAACTTACTCTGATGGGGTATTTCCCCTGAATCACTACTGAAAATGCCGACAAATCCCAAGTTTATCAATCCCATCAAATTAGGTTATATTTTAAGAATAAAATGGTTAAATTATTATTTTTATATAAATATTTAAATTAAATATATCTCTTCTTAAGAATAAGAATAGAATTAAAAAAATAATATTTTAAAATAAAAAAATCTTTCGGTAATATGAAATGAAAAAATTATTTACCTAAAGCCTGTCAATGTTTGTTCTCATTTTAATATAATTTTATTATTTTTAAAATATTCTCTAAAAATGAGAATCATTGCAATTTAAATTTTTAATTTCTTTATATTTAAAATATTCAAACAGTCATGATTTCATTATCACCGTTAATTGATCATTATTGATTTTCACGTCTAGAAGTATTTCTCTTAATATTATTATATTTTGTTGGTCAGATAATTATTTAAAAAGATTATGTTTTTGAATCAGGAATTCAAAATATCAACTTATTAATATTTTATATTTTTTTAAAAAAAAAATTAATATGGTACACCGACAACACGCATAGATACGTGCGGGTGGTTATCAGCAGCATTGGCTATTTACGCAACCGTAGCACAGATAAGGGTCTACAAGTCTGGAATTAGGATCAGCTGAGGGCAGGATCAGGGTGGTCCTTATTATTAAAAATTAATATTAGCATGGCAGGCATGTGGAGGGAATTATTATGGCAGTTAATACTGGTAAAAATAGCGCCAAAAAGTGCAGGAAGTCTACGTATTATTCTGTGGGCGTATTTGTTTGTTTATTATTAGTGGTTCAATGGTTGTATTCTGCATTTAATTAGCTATATCTTCTTCTTCTTCTTCTTCTTCTTCTTCTAGTAGTATTTTTTTTAAATGAATAACTATCTTCCTTGAGATTTTTGGGAAAAAACTGTCAAATTTGTTTTAAAATTTTTTATGCAATTATCTTATTCAATACAGAAAAAGAAAACAGAGGGACGAAAAGTGCCATGTAAAGGAGGGAAGTGGATTGGGTTCCATTATTGATTGCTGCTAGGTCCCAGTCTTTCCTAGCTTCAGAAGTGAAAATTCATCATCATTTTAGTAAAACAGGAGGATCTATCATGTCAATGTAGTTAAAAGTTCCCTTAAAAAGAGATTTCTTCTAGTAATTATTGAATTGTTTCTAATGTTATGAGATTTACACTGTGGAAAACAATATAGGAAGGAAAGAAAATATGAAAGAAAAATAAATTTTATTTTTTTATTTATTTTCCTTCCTCATATTTGGATGAAGAAGAGCAAAAGAAAAATAATCTTCAATTTAGATATTAAGGGTAACAAGATAAATTCACTATTATTTCATTCAATTAATCACATTTTCTCTTCATATTGAAAGGAAAATAAAGAGAAAAATAAAAAATATTTTCCTTTCATTCTCAAACAATGAAAAATTTTAATCATCTCTTATTTTTTCTTCTTTATTTTCATTATTTCCTTATTTTACCTCTTTCCAAACAAAGGGTTAGAGTTTGAATTTCTATCATAGTCAAATTAATTTTAAAAAATTTACTTGAATATATTTGCATTGCTTTTATACATCTACTCTAATAATTGAATTGATACTTTGATACTCAAATATTTAATTAAGGAGATCAATATAAAATTTGAAAACCTAATATTATGGTTTGAATATCCACCCAACAACCAGAAGTAAGTGCGTATTGAAAAAAGAAGTATGCCAATGTTGTGAATTGAAAAGAGTCCCCCAGTTGGTGAAGAGTTGATATGGATTAGTTGAGTTGAGCGTGGCAATAATTATAGAATTAGAAGATTAATTAAAGAAAATTTACCAGAGAAAAATAAGACATAAAAAGGACAAATAGTCATCTTATGGGGAAAAAAATGCATCAGGAATTAATCGATAATGTAAAAGTTAAAAGTCTTGGGGATTGGTCTAAAAAAGGGTGGTACTTATAGAAGAGACGGATGTTATTCAAAGAATCAAGAAATGCCTTTAAAAAGCCAAGGAAATGGAATGGGCCACTCAGTTTTCTTTGCTTTTTATTAGCTATAATAGATAAGTGGAAATGGTGGTGGTGGTGGTACCGTTGCCACCAAAAATCATAACCTCTAACGACAGACGTAAAATCGACTCAAATACCGTATTACTGGTTTGTTGGCTCGTTAGCTATTAGTTGCTAATTGCGGCACCATCAAAGCCATTATATGATTACAATTTCTGATGTATACACCTCAGCTTACATAAAGTAGTGGATCACTTACAATCCATCTACCAAGGTTTCAATCTTTTTGCTGCTCCATTTTAATAGTCCACAATAACCATAAAATTTTAAGAGGTACATTGAAATCAGTATTTTAACCGATCAAAAACTTAGGCAATCCCCAAGAGAAGCCACATGGGAAGATGGAGGAGGGGTCAAATTCCATGTCCAAGTTTCTTGTATTTTATTATAACAACATGTGACACTTGCAAACAAATAATAATAATCCTTTGGGAAGAGGTACTATGTGGGAAGGCTAAAGACATGCTTACTTGTTCCATGTTGTCTTCAAGTTCTGTTATACTCGCTGTGTTTTTGCTTCGGTCTCAAGTCCCTCCAATTTCCTTGGGACTTCCCATTCAAGAAACAGAAAAGGAGGTAAATTTCCCCAGTCCCAATGCGTGATCAGTGGTCTGGACACCGTGCCACGTGGAACATCCTCTCTTGTCGTAGGGCAGTTGTGATGGACCCTTTGTCTTAAGGGGATTGGGTATTTTAATGGGCTTATGATAAGTATTTACTTTATCTAACATCCGTCATCATTCCACGTGCAAGCATGCAGTAAGTTTAAATGTTAGCTTAGAAAATAGTTTGTTGTGGTGAACTATATGAGTCAACGTTAAGTTTCAAATTTTTATTAATATAATCCCTCCTTAATACTAAAAACAAATAAAATGGATACTGGGCGGTCCCATTCCCAGCCCAAATAAAAATAGGGTATTTTTCCATTTTCCCTGTTTTTATTAATCCCTGAATTTCTTATTTTAAAGAATAGAAAACTAATATTCATTACCTGGATAAGTAGTACCCCTCCTAAAAAAAATCTACAATATTTTTTATTGTTAAACATTTTTCTAATAAGTCATAAAATAAGAGAAATTATTGCAAAAGTAATACACATTACACTCACAATTCTATAAGATCTATCTATAAATATAGAGAATAAATTTCATGTTTTTATGAAAAAGATATACGTCTATCATATTAATTGTAAAATAAATTTAGGTAAATAATTCTTTTATGCAATATGAAAAATTTCCAACTATAAAAAAGTTATTAGAAAAAAATATTCATCATTGAAATGTGGAAAATGGAATGCGATCACAATAAGATAGACACAGAAAAGGGGGCCATATGCCCATATCATAATCTTAAATTCTGCGGATTTCAAATCCTGAGGGTAATAATGGATCTACTACCAAATGAAAATTTTCAATGAATTTGAAGATGCAAGTTAAAAAAACGTGGAGGGTCATTTGTTAGTTGAGTTAGAGAAATTGAAGTTAGGTCAGAAACCGAGAGGCGAACTAAGGACAGTGACATTTCATTTTGAACATATCTTAAACTCTTTCTATTCACCTTCCTTAATTCAAACTACACGGCTCGTTTTGGCCCACAAATGCCAGAAGTAACAATGCAATTTTGCATGGATAGATAGTCCCAACAATATGCGAAATTGTTTTTATTGTGTTCTTAATACATTAGAAGGCTTCAAGCCAGGATATATAGTTAACAAGTATGGGTCCAAGAAATCGCCCTAACCCATGCACCTAGTTCTAGCCCACAAATTGTTGGTTGTTCGACCTCTTAGTGCTTGTGGATTGGACACTGGCCCAGATAGTAATGGGTGTGAGTGTTTCCTGTATTCCGTCTATTTCAGAAGGTAACCAATGACTACGTTTCAGTGAAGATTTTTTTCTTTGTGACGATTCAATCCCACTTTTCAAATTGACTCAATACATTTAGTAAAATTTTAATGTACTCTAAGAGAATAAGTTCTAGTATGCACTAAATTTACTACGATAGATTGTGAATTAGCTATTCACAATATGCCATATGTGCACTGTTTTTTTAAAAGTAAATGATATTTTATAATTTTTTTTATAAATCAATACTCAAAATATACTCTATGAATTACTTCTTATTTGAATGGTTCACCATTTATGTGATGAACTTCGTTCACAGAAAAATTTCTACTCCAAAAGAATTAAACTCTAATTGACCCAAAGAAAAAGAAAAAAAAAAGAGTACATCTCCTTAACAAGTGGGATTTAACCATGTTGGGTACAATAGTGATGATTTGACGAGTGAATGTGTCATATGTATTGCCTCATTTGACAAGTAACTCAGATGCAAGAACAAGACAGTTGCTTCTACAGCTGCCCTTTACTATTACTATGTATGCAAGGCTCAAGATAACAAAATATTTAGGCAGATACTCTGTATAAGGGGTACGCTCATAGTCATGTCAAGTTTCTAATGATGAGTTGTTGTTGTTGAAGTTGTTTGTACGGAAAATGTTTTTATTAATAAAAGCATTATGATAGTTGTTGTTGTTGAAGTTGTTTGTACGGAAAATGTTTTTATTATGAATTTTTGAGACTTACTGAAATAAATATAAGAAAGAGTGAGTATAAGTCAAGAGTGTAGGTCAATATCATATCTAATCCTTCAAATATGAGGTTTCTGGTGCGCATTATTGACTCCTACTATCAACTCTTTACTCGCTAAGAAGAAAAAAAAAAAATAACGCAAGTCTCCAAAAGCAGCCCAGTTCCAAGACGGAAGTCATGGCTTACAATGAGCAAATCTGAAATGAAACTAGTTTCACTTTCTTCAAAAGCCAACTAGTTTTGTCCTTAACCAGCAGATCCAAATCTGGTGGCTCAATTCTCTTAAATTTGAGTTCAATTTGAATTTGGACTGAACTTTGTATGTCAAGCTGGAATTTTAATTAGTGAAATATTTAAAGCACCAAGGATCCAATCGTTTTGTATTACATACAATATCTGTCCATTTGTAGGCTTTTGGAGTTTTGGTCGACCTATATTTGTCTGTTCTAGTGCATGTTGTGCTGAGGACCTTACCAGCAATTAGATGGTAGTATTTGTGTTGGATGACGATACCCACTTAAATGACACTCTTCTCCTTTTTTTTTTTTTTCCATTCGCGTGTATTTATTTAATTTAAAAATCACGTCACATGCACTGTTCTTACAAAATTTTAAAAAAGTTTTTATATTGAATTATGAATAAATGTCTTGTTTTATTTTATTAATTATGGACAATGAAAAAGAAATTACATTACTGAAATTAGTTATCTATAATATATAATATTTATTTCAATTTGATTTAAAATGTATATGTATTATGAAATTTGATTTAAATTAAAAATTTTGATTGAACCATTCAATTTTTAAATTATGATAGATTAAGTTTGATTTTAGTTTTTTGTAAAAAATTTTAGTTTAATCAAACTACACTGAATTAATTTTGAATCAAATTAAAATAATTTAAACTCATATTAAATCAAACTTATGGCTCAAATCTATTTCAATTCATTATTTTATATTAAAACTTATTACTTACATGAAAAATATATTATAAAAACTATTACTTGTATTAAAAATATTTAAAATTTTAATTTAAATCAAACCAAATTGCAATTGAATGAAATTAAATTAACTTGGCTCAGTTTAATTGAATTCTTACATTTAATTCGATATAATTTTTTTAAAATTTGATTTAAATTTAAATTTTTTAAAATTTGATTTAAATTTTTTTTATTTTTTTTAATTTGTTCGATTATGTTAGAATTGAATTGTTTGCACCCCTAGATACAACCCTTTGATACTAATTCAATAAAAGCAATGTACACGGAAATAACCTCACTTTATCGTTAATCAATTGCGTTAGTAACAAGTGATATAAAAACATTTGGAAAATTTATATTTTCAAAGTCTTCTATTTTTCAAGTGTGAGTTGATATCCAAAAGTTGTGATTTAACACCATTATACATCATCCGATGCAATGTTTTGATTATTTTAGATATTTTTATTCATAAATAATCATACGTATCTATAAAATAAAATAATTTTATAATCTACAGTATCAGCATGAACTCAATTTTCAACATAACTAATATTTATACATTAGCTCAATTTTGAAATTATGGTTATATTTTCACTATAAATTTTTTTCAATAACACTGCATCTTTATCAATTATGGAGATTTCATCAGATATGAGGCTATAATGTGATGTGAACTGAAATTTATAGTATATGCTAGAATAAATTTTAGAGACGATACCCAATAATATATTACTGAAATTTATATTATACGCCAGAATAAATTTTAGAGACGATACACAATAATATATTATCATATATTATTAAATAATTGATTTCAATCTACTAAAACTCTAAAAAAAGGACAAAAACTATCACAAAAAGAAACAAAATAATAACATTAAAATAAAAATCTCAAAAGACAGACAAAACAAAAGAAAATTAATAAATAAGGTAAGACCAACCTACTTTATTAAAAAAACAAAGAAAACAAAAAAAATGGGTTTGCTACCGGTAAAATATACCGGCGGTAGCCCCAAAACACTTTAAATATCTAATGCAATGCTTTAATAACACTTAAAATCTGTTTATAATATGTTTGGTTATAATAAAAAAAAATGCCAAGTAGAATTATATTCTAAGATAACGAAATGTTTAGTTATATTAATGAATAAGAAATAAAATTTTATTCTAAAATAATTATTTTAAAATTTTTGTGTTCTATTTGGTATATCATATAATAAAAAAGTAGTGAGAAATTTTAAGTTTTTAGAATCTTGTTTTAAAATTTTTGAAGTAAATTAAGATATAAAATATGAAAATAAAATTGAATTTTTTTTTTATTTTTTGGTGCATCAAATATGTTTAAAATATTTTAAGATTTTAATTTTTTTTGTTTGAGATATTCATATAATAGGAAAAATAATGAGATATTTTAAATTTTTGGAATCATATTCTTAAAATTTTAAAATAAATTAAGATACCATACATGAAAACATAATTAGAATCCTATTCTAATTCTTACTGTACCAAACTTACTCTTATAATATATTTAATTTTATTAAAAATGAGAAATTGAATCCTATTTTAAGGTAAGTATTTTAGAATTTAAATTTTTTTTTTATTTCGTATATCTATATAATAGGAAGAATAGTGACACCTTTTTAGTTTTTAAAATCTCATTCTTAAATTTTTGAGATAAATTATAAAAATAGAATTGAAATTCTATTTCGATTCCATTTTTTGATGTACCAAATATGTCATTATGATTTTTATTTATCTTTGAAAATTATATATATGTTGAAATTCTAATATTTTGTTTGTTATAAATGAATTCTATATTTTTTCTAAATTCATGTTCAAGTCCATATTTTGTATGTTTGGTATAAATGAAAATTTATTTAAAATTATATTTCATTGAAACCTTGAAATTAGTTATAGTTAAATCAAATGAATTTCATTTTTATTTTTATATTACATCAAACTTAGAGATTCATTTGCAAAGGAATTCTATAAAAAAATTCATTTGCAAATGAAATGACTTCTAAATTAGAATTGAATCAAATATGATAAAGGTTAATTTAAATAATTTAAATTATAATTTATACTTAAAAAATTTATTTCTATAAATTTAAATTACCGTCAGCAATCTTGGCAATCTCTTAATGTCGATGGTAGTCTATGCCTTTTTCTGATCATTTTGCTGCTTTATTTTTCAACTACTTTTCTTTTATTTAGCCTATATTTCTTCAAATTTCATTAGTATAAGCAATGTTTGAAAACTAAATCAAATTTAAGACATTAATTTAAGACCAATTTTTAATATTTATTTTATAATTTTTGAAAAAAATTAAGGGCCCTAGACCAAGGCCTTAGTGGCTTAGGCTTAGGGCCGGTCTTGATTATTTAGGCAAGTAATATAAAAAATTTATATATAAATAAAAAATGTATTTGAAGAGTGAAAAAATATTTTAAATATATATTTTGTAGAATAACTATTAACATCTAAAAATTTCATTTTTTAAAAAATTTATCTTTTAAAATTTGTATATAAATAAAATGAATTAAATAAATTTACTCTAACTCAAACAATAAACTTTTTTTGGTCGAAAAAACAATAAACTTTAAGAATCCTAAATCAAACAGTGAACTTTAAGAATCCTAAATTAGTAAATTATTGAAATTTAATTCATTAAATATATTGATTCTAAATTCGCTTCAAATTTAATAAATTAAATAAATTATCTATACAAAATAAAAAAAATATCTTAATTTTCTTAAATCATCCTACAATAAAAATCATTAAATATCCAGCATTATCGTAAAATAATTTCTATTTTTTCTTGGTTTTCAATTTATTAATTAAATATGTATATAATCAAATCAATTATATCTGTTAGATTAAAAAAAATCAATGGAAATTTGTATATTATTAATACCTTTTACTATTTTGTGAAAAGATTTAAATCTGAAATTTGTATTATTAATTTGTTATCATCCGATCTGAGACTATTGAAGACTACTACACGTCATAATGACCGTGTCCGATGATGCATGAAGCGCCATGGGAATCCTTCGACATCGGATCTGTATATAACATCGTACATCCGCTTTCCATGGTGCATCAGCTGATCATATCATTGTTTTATTAATTATCATCTGTGTTTCACGGTCAAGCACCGTGTCCAAATGTTATTCCCTTCCACGTTTCTTAGTCGTATCATTGGGTAATCCTTCCTTGCCTAGACAGGCACCATGGTTCATGGTGCATCAATGTAGGACTCACTCATATGAGATGATCTACTTGATGTGCATGTGGACTTTCGTATGTCATTTATTAGATTTTAAAGATCTATAAATAAAATAAAATCACTATTCTCATTTTTATATTATATTATATATATATATATAATAATATAATATATATTAAATAAAATTTATAGATAAAATGATGTAATGTATATTAAAGATTAAATGGGCAAATGAAATAAATAAATAAAATGGTGTAATATGTATTAAAAATTAAATGGATAAATAAGTGAGTATGAGTTAAATAAGATTAAACAGATATAACTATCCATATAAAATATTAAACGAATCATAAATGGTTAAATGAGTAATTTATCACTCTATCCATACTCATCTATTTGCCACTCATATGTATAATGAATAGTTAGTATATTAATTATATTCTAAAAAAGAAAGTAAATTGTATTTTAGGATAGATAAAAAAGAAAACTTAAATTGAAATTTTAAGATGGGTGGAGTACTATTTATTGTTTAATATAAAAATAAATATATTAAAAATAAAATTTTTTATGAATTTTATCTATCTACAATAACCATCACAATCGAGTAGTAAAAAATAACTAGTGATAATAAATCAACGTGTTTATATGATTTATTTTTTAAATAAGTTTATCAAAATCTAAAAAAAATTAATTTTCTTTTTTATTAGAAAAAATTTTTTGTTAATCAAATTTCTTAAATAAATTAAATAGAAAAAAATATAAAAAATATTTTCTTATGCTAAAACAAATGTAACTTGGGAGATCATTTTTAATTAAACGCCCCCCTTTAAAGCAGTTTTGTATTTTGTTGCCTTTCATGCTCTTGAATGAAAGGATTGCATTCTCAGAAATTAAAATCATTTTTTTAACCAAAAAAAAAAAACAAAGAAGCGAAATCGCTAGATAAAAGAGGGAGTGGGGGGGCCATGTGCAGTTCAGCTATCCATTTCAGACTTTTTGAGTTTTTGCTTTTAGGATCCATTGGAGAAGAAGAGATGTTGACTCCGCGATTTTGATATTTCAGATTCTTTTTTTTTTATCTTTTTAGACCTTTTCTTTCTTTCACTCACCAAAATATCAACACGTCACGCCTTTTTCCACCAATTGCACCAGTTCCATCGTCCTTTCTTTCAATCGTCACCGTACACGTGCATGCCTTGCCAATATCTTGCTTTTCTCCGTTAATTAAACTAATAATTGCGTCTAAGGCTGCCTTATCTCCAACACCATCAAACCCCGGATTTTCATTTTCTTTGTTTTTTTTCTTTTTCATCATTAGCATAGTAAGTGACCAATCCTAGCAAATCAGAGATTAATGTGCTAATTATTTTTTAAAATTCCACTGATTAATGTGTGATATAATTTAAACATGATATTAGGAATTATGAGATAAATAAATAAATTAAAAAATTTCCAGTAAGTTTATCTATTTACTGTCTACATAAACTTCTTAATTTATTAAGCATATATTTATTCATAAATTTCTATATTTAAAGGTGCAAATCTTTTTACATTTACTAGTAAATTATTATTTTTTTTTTATGTACAACCAGATATATCAACTAATTATGTGTCTATCAAAATTAAGTCAATTTTAAAAATGTCTTGCATCGTGATATATTTAGATACAAAATTATACTAATTTTTAAATTAAACTTATTTAAAATTTCGATAGAGCGTTTAACAAATAGAAAAAGGTTGGTTTCTGAGATTAGGAACAATCATTAGTCATTTGCATGTATTTTTAGCACCAATGATGGATTAATTACGTTGTTTAATTTAATAATGGATCGTATTTTAAAGGGGAAAAAAACCTTTTTCTTTTTCAAAAGTAAAGACATAATCATCGTAAAAAAAAAAAAAGGTAAAGACCTATAATTGTATAATTATATAAACAATTGAATTTCTATTTCCAAGTTTAAATAAGGTGCAATTAGGCTCCAATTATTTTTTATGTGAATTTCTTGTAATACAATATATACTAAAAAATAGAGATCGTTCCCACAAAAACTGATTTTCACAAGTGCCAAAAAATTAAAATTTCTTATTAGCTAGTAACCAAATAATGAAAAATAATAAATCCAAAAATCTAAAATCAATTAAAATATCATTTAAATAAAGAAAACTCATATATAAAATGACTTATAGAGAATTCGGATTACACCACAAGATTTCCACAATTACACAAAAAGTTTTATTTCTCAAGTGATTGAATGATCATTGAAGATACATTTTCTAAATTACTCAATAATTTTTCTGAAGCAAAATCGAGTCTGCTACTGTTGAGATTATACATACTTTTATTGCCACAAAACTCAATAATAATACATTAATTTTTGTGAATATCCCTTGAAAATTTATAGAGATTAATCATACTTTTGTGATATCGATTTTCTAGTTTAGTGTGTTATGACTAATCTTATATTTTCACTCTCGCTTCATGATCTAGGATCTCAATCTTTAAAAATATGTGATTATCAATATATTCAAGTAAACTAAACTTAAACACATCTGTTGGACTAGGATAATTAATCCTAGGTTTAAAACTCTTTTGATCTTGACAAAGTAGATTGATCATTACTAATGTTTCAAATAAGTGTTGATTTTGCAGAATTTGATCATTCCCTTTAGAAGAAATAAAGAAGTTGATGAATTTCGAAGAAGCATGAAAATCGCGACTGCAATCTCCATTTTCGCGACCGCAATTCATGTTAAGACATGTTAAAAATCAGGCAGGCGAAATCGCAGTGTGATTCTCGGCCGCAAACCTTGAAGAAAGAAAGGACATTCTATCACAGACGAATTCGCGGTAGGAATCTCGACTGAGTCGCGACCGCGACTTTCAAAGAAATTCAAGAGGGAAGCAAGTCCACAACCACAGCCTGACAAGTGTCCAATGAGACCGTTGGAAGTCAAAAATCGCGAAGGGATCTTGCCAGTAGCGACTGCGATTCTTGTGGAAGAAACTGACCAACTTTGGCAGTTGAATTCGAGGTGACTGTCGCATTCTGAGCAATAAAAATCCGCGGCCACGACTTCTGAAAGTAGGTAAAGGACAACGACTCTATTTTCAGTATGAACAAATAAGGAAATGCCACGTGGACTAGCCGTTACAAACAAACGGGGTTTCTCTTGAAGAATTTGGTTTTCGCGACCGCGAAAAGTAGTAGCGACCGCGAATCCATCCTGACAAGTATTAAATGCAGAATCTGTCAAGCTTGTCTCAAGGATTTAATGAGCTATGATTTGCAACGTCTCTTTGAAGATGTTTGGCTATAAATACCCTACCAAACAACCATAAAGAAGGTTGCTAACAATTCTACTACAAGCATTGAAAGCTCTTAAATCCTTGCTACTCATTTTCTTCATCTTCTTTACATTTGTTAGGTGTAAGCAATAAACACCAGGTTGAAAGGTTCTGTGTTAGCTTACCCAAAACACTTTGAGTAAGGTTTTAGTGTTAGCCTATCAAAACACTTGAGTAAGGTTTTGTGTTAGCCTAGAAAACACTTGATTGTAAGGTTGTGTGTTAGCCATCAAAACACAAGTTGTAGTAAGTTGAGTGTGAGCTTGAAAAACACCATTGAATTAGTAAAATACCCAATTGAGTGATTGGGGAGTGGATGTAGGGATTGTTTTGCCCGAACCACTATAAAATCTTTGTCTCCTTGCAATTCTTTCTTCTTCCCTTAATCTTTAGTTTAA
>CATIWR010095935.1:0-52319 GCA_949677035.1 Omphalea diandra | reverse complement strand
ACCCCCCGCGCGCCCCTCCCCTACTCTTTTTGCGCGCCGCCCCGCCGGCCGCCGCCCCCCCCCCCCAACTTCTATGCTATTGCTAACAGCTTCAGGAAAACCTTCAAGTGCTCTTTGCTGGTTCTATTTCAACCAAATCTTTGGAGATGTATATTGATTCTCAGTATCAAATTTCTTGTTCTTATGCTGTTAGGCTAATAATTACCTTGGTCATCATTTTGGCGCCAATCTCAACTCTTTTGTTTTTTTGGGTTCTATGCTATTTGCTAACAGCTTCAGGAAAACCTTGTGCTCTTTGCTGGTTCTATTTCAACCAAATCTTTGGAGATGTATATTGGTTCTTAGTATGAAATGTCTTGTTCTCGAGCTCCTCGCCCAATTACTCAAATCTGTAACCTTTTATATCCTCATCTGGAACCGTGTTTAGTAGCAGAAACTTGAGGCAGTAACTCTAGGCTGTCTCCCTTATACCTCCTGCTCTGATACTAAGCTATTATCGTCCCAGAATTTGAATCAAGTTATAGGGTGATGTAGTTAAAAATCAAAGAAAAGATTGGGCTCATTAAAGGAGATAACTCAATGATCTCACATATTTAAGGCTTATAAGAAAGAACCCTAAGATCTCGCAAAGGAAACACAATTTCTGGATAAAATACTACTGGACCTTCAGTTGCACATTCACTTTTAAATGCTAGTAATAACCGACTTATTCAAAGAAACAAGGAAAACTGATCCCATAAAATAAGTTCCTACCACAACTAGGTAATTACCCATGATTAAGTACATATGAGCTGCTCAATTTAAAATACTGATAACTACGCATGAAAACATTGTAAGCCTGTCGTTTCATAACAGAATGCCAACTGGCAACTGCTTATATAGGCATTTCTAGAGAACTTTTCTTTGTAAGATTCATAACTTTTCAGCTTGTGTAAGATATTGTCTTCTTTTCTTGAATGTTAATCATGAATTGTGAATGCATATTCATGAATACATATAGTCCCTCTCTGGCTCAGTAACAGTAGAATGTCTATTCAATGCCTTGTGCTATGTTCACTTAGGCTAATGCTTATGATTTCCAATTGGAAATGGGGGAATTATGTTTGCTATTTATACTACCTAAAACTGTTAACAATGTTTTGTGCGGGCTGATCTGGCTACTGTTGCAATTATTCTTGGTGCAACCAAGGGAGCTGATGCTTGGTAATCTTTTGGCCAAGAGTTACAAAAATGGTTTGTAGATGCATGCTTCAGTTCCTGAAAACCATATCTGCTGGTGGAAAGGCTCAGAAGATGGGCAAGCAATCATATAATTGATTCCTGATTGTATTATTGTGAGCGCTCTGGACACTGAAAGTGCAAATTCATTACCAGGTGATTTCTTCCATAATGGTTTAATGCAAGTTATTTTGATTTTAGCTGAAAGTGTGCTTTGACTTTTTATTTGTGAAACGTAACAGACATTGCGTATGTATAATTGTTGTACAATATTATATAATGCAAATCTAGATAGTGGAAGAGATAAAAAAATCACTTAGTTAAGCTATCAGGCCAGCGAGATGTATTGGGTGCACAAAACAGAAGTACTTGTCTATGTGATATCATTTCCATCAAAATAGTTTGTGATATCATTTCCATCAAAATAGGATATATAAATTATGAAATGAACGCTTAATGGCCTGTTCACATGATTTGAATCCTTTCAAGGGATTGTTTTGTGTATTAGCAGGACTAAAGGCAAATTATCAAATGCAGTGTTAGATGTGAAGTATGTTTGGCGTTATTGTAAAAATCTATTTTTGTTTATCGAATTACTAACATTTTTTGGGTTTGAACATATTGTTAATCATTCGTGAAAGTATTTTAGTTATATTTTCAATTTAACCTAATAACTACTCGCAAAATTTTTAAATATTAGTTTGTTTCAAAATGAATTTAATTCATATATATATATATATATATATATATATATATATATATATATAATGGCAATTATAATTAGAGATGAGCAAAAACCGGACTGCACTGAAAAAACTAATCAAACTGATTTAATTCTGTTTGACTTGGTTCAATCATTTAATAAATTCAGTTCGGATTGATTTTCATTTTAAAAAAATTTCAGTTTTCTGTTTATTTTTATATAAAAATTGAATAAATTGAAATTATTAATAAATCAAATTAATTTGAATCAAATTAGATATAAAATACATGAAATATAATTAAATCGAACTAAATTGAATCAAAATTTATAAGTTTGATTCGATATGTATATCTATAAGGTTTGATTTAATTGGTTTAGCTTATTCTATTTTTTAAAAATTTTGATTCAATTTAGTTTGCAAAATATAAAATTTAGTTTGAATTATTTTAATAAAAAATCAAACTAATCGATTTGCTCATCTCTAATTACAATGTCAGACATACGTGCAGTCATAATCTTGGGGTAGGGCACATGAATAAATGTCTTAGGATATTGCGCGAATATTTTCTCAAACTTTGAAAGAGCTTTTGCTGCCATGTATAACATCGTCAACAGTGAAAAGAAAGCCTGCACGTGTGAACGAATTTTTCTTTTTTTTTTTGCTAAATACGTTGGTTCACCTAGATTTGCTCTATTGTACTGCCTAATTTCATATTTTTTAAAATTATACTAAAATATTTATATATTTTACTTATGTTAAACTCTGTTATAATTTATATTAAATTAATATAAAACATTTATATTACCCTTTATTTTTATTTGAATTTTCATTTTCTATCCATATCACACTATTTAAAAAATCAAAACATAAAATAATCAAATTCAAACTCATTTAAAAAAAAAATAGAATCATAAATAATTTTATTTAACAAACAAACAAATAAAACTCAAATTCTTCGAAACTAATTTTTTTTATTAAAAAAATAGACCTTTATCTTTTTCGTTTTATCAAATCCATACCTATATTTCACTATGACCTCGATCCATATTCATCATATCACCACATCAACAGACATCATTCAACAAATAATAAAAAAATTCACAAATTCAATTTAACAACTTAGGTTAGAAAACCCAAGTAAAAAAAAAAAAACATTTACAAATTCAATTCAATAAAATTATTCAAAAAGTAGCCACCTTTATCGCACTGAGACAATCTAAAAAAGAAACCCAAAATTAGAAAACTCAAAAGAAATCCAAAAGTAGTCAATTTCTTCATCTAATTTCTAATTAATGTAACAAAAATGTGGTGTTGCTTGGCCGCAAGAACACAAACAAGAGGATCTTTCGCTGCATGAATACAAACGAACGAAATTTTTCCTTAGCTACAAGAACATGATTGAAATTTCTCCTTGGCCACAAAAATGTAGTGATGCTTTCAAACAAGAGGATGAAATCAAGAAAAATGAGCAAGAATAAGAAAGAGGATAGCAGAGGCAACTGCAAGAACACGAACAAGAAAGAGAGCGTAAGAACACGAACGAGAAGGAGGGGATCCTCACCTTAGTCTTGTGAATCGATTTTGTGATTGTTCGATTTAAAAGAAAGATCAAAGGATGGAAGAGTAGAAATTGAGAGCCATTTTTAAGAGGTAGGCGAGTGGAGAGGTTGAAGAGAGAGTTGATTTAGGTTTTATGCTTCTGCTCATTTGGAAGAGAGAGAGCTGATTTAAAAGAAACACTAATTCAATTTGGGTTTTATGCCTTCATGGGTGAGATGATGGCGATAAAGAATGCTGAAGAAGTTAGTGTTCGTTGAGTATGGATATTTTTTATTTTTAGATAAAATATTGAGTCAATTTTTGACTTTTTCGAATTTGAGTAACATAAAAACCCACTAAAACAAACGAAAGTCCCTTTTTGGATAACATAATCAAAATTCAAGTCTTTTAATATAATTTTTGAAAATGGAGATTAAATAATATATTAGAGCAAAATCCAAAAGAATCAATGCATTTAACTTTTTTTTTTTTTCTTGTTTCAGTGTTTAATTGTCATTTTATACAACAAAAATAGCCACCGGTTTATTAGTGCTAGTCGTATAAGAAATACTCTAAATCCTGAAATTTTGTTGCCTAAATGGGAATAAGATAGTTTTTGAGAAGTTAATAAATGATGTGTATTGGATCTCATTTTAGATAGACATAAGACATCATATGGACACATGAAATTGAAGGCTAGATGCTTATAACTTTAAAAGTAAATTAAAGAAAATTTATGCATTAGTTTAGATGATTATAATAATAAAATTTATATTATTAAATAATTAATTAATTGAATCATTAATTATTATTTTATTAAAATTTATTATTAAGTAAATAAAATAATATAATAAAATTTTAAAATTTGCAATTATTTATGAAAGTAGTTATGATAACAGATTACCTATTTGTTGTCTAGGGCACCAAGAAGGACGGTTGAATTGGTGCTCTATTTAAAAATTAAAAGGATGGTTAATATGTTTAAAAAGATTAGTAGAAGAAGAAAGAAATTAAAACAAGTGTTTATAGTAGTTCGAATGTTAATTAACCCTACGTTCACTCTCCAATTCTCTACAATTAGATATTTCATTCAACTCAATAGGTGTTTCCAAGCTCATACCAAACTTTTACAACTTGTGTTTATGGCTCACACAACAACCTTACACCTTGTGTTTTATAGGCTCACACAAAAATCTCTTACAAGTGTTTTCAAGGCTCACACTAAAATCTCTTACAATTGTGTTTATTGCTCACACCAAACAATCACAAACACATAAATGAGAATTGAAAGAATGAGTAGCAAATTGGCAAGAGATTTGTTACAAATTAATGAATTCTCTTTCACTTACATCTATTTGGTGGAGTATTTATAGTTTATATCTACCAAAGAGACGTTAGACCAAAAATATCAATAAATCTCCAAGATGTACTAGTCAGATTTCGTATTAAATACTTGTCAGGCGGAAGTCGCGGTCATGAATTTTTAATTTCCATTGTGAAGCTGAAAATTTCGGCGGAAAACCTCGTATGTGTGTAATGGCTAGTCAAAGTGTCAACTTTTCGTTGGTTGTCCAGGAAAATGCAACCGTTGTGTTCTAACCACTATCAAAAGTCGCGATCGCGAGATACCTAAGCCTTGGGCGCGATTGAGACTGCAAATTCTTCTGTTTGGTGAGGAAGCTTCAACTTTTTGAGTCGTGATCGCTACTAAATTTTTGCCCCTCGTGATTTTTGATCTTTTAACGGACACCTGACGCACTGTGGTTGTGGCTTTGGTTCCCTCCATTGTCATTATGGAAGTCGTGGTCGTGACCATGGTGCGACACTCACCGCGAATTCCTTTGTGACTAAGGCTTTGTAGCCTTTGGATGGTTCGCGACAACGAAATAGCTCGCGAATTTCTCTGGCATAGTTTCATCCTTTCTTGTAATTGATTCGTAGTCGCGATTTACCATACACACACAACGAATTTGGATGATCTTTACATTGTTAGAGATTTTGAATTTCATCCTTCTTCCAATGAAAAATCTAACTTATACTTTGTAAAATAACACTTAATGAAAGTAATAGAATTTATCAATCTCTATTGTCAAGATCAAAAGAGGTTCATAACTTAGGTTAAACCAATCTAGTCCAACAATCTTCCCCTTTTTTATTTTGACAACTTAGATTGATCTTAAGGGAAAAATAAATGCATGAGTTTTGAAGTTGGAATGATGCATGATTTAATGGATACTTAAAAATTTATAGACAAAGATCAAAGTGAAATTTTCTAAGTATGACTACAATGCTCCCCTTCAACTTATGCTATTTTCTTGCAAATTATTTTCTCTGCCCCTTAGATTCTTTCTTGATTTTTTCTCTCCCCCTTTGGCAAGATCAAAAAGAGGGTTTATAAGGAAAAAGAACAAATGCATAACAAATAGATCAGTGTTCATAAGGAGCAAAGACATAAGAATTGCAATCATAAAAGTAAATTCAATCAATCACATAAGACAAAGAATTTCAAACAAATATTTTTATTTACTTATAAACAAACTATGGGATTAACAACTTTACATTAATAAAATAAAAAGAAAATACAAAGAAATCTAGAAGATTGGAGAGTCATCATCATCTCTAGAAATGTCTTCCTCGTCATCATTGCCTCTGCCTTCAGCTTCATTGTCTTCCTCTTTTGGGGTATCCTCATACTCAGTAAAATCAGGAAGATGACAAGGAGGAATACCCAATTTCTCTTGCAAATCCACCATAGCGCTGTGAAGGTGGGAGATGAGAAGGAATCTCCGTTTCATCATTCTTATCATCTTGTCTAACTTGTGGTTGATGATGGTAGGAGATAGTTTGGTTTTGGGTTTTGGTTGAGGAGGAGGGACTAGTAGGCTTCCTTCTTCAATGATGTGCCTCTTCCTTTTGATGGCTTGAGATGTCTCCATCTTTTTGGCCCTAAAAGCACCCAGGGTATATGCATATGTGTTCGGGTGTATGGCTTTGGCATTTATCAAGTAAGTGAGGTCAAGGAATTTTTGAGAAGGGAGGAGTTTTTAATGAGGAATTTTTCATTTTCCTCATTAAGAGCTCCAACAAAGCAATAGATTCTATCACATGTGATGGGATGAGAAATTGACTCTTTGCTTTGGTGCTCATGTGGATCAGTTGATCCACAAGACAACGACCAATTTGGATAAGTTTGTTTTTAACAAGACAGAACAAAAATACTAGATCCTTTTGAGACACTTTTTCATTACCATCACTTCTAGCATTTACGAAAAAGGTGATGATACAATGGAGTATCCAAAGGGAAGGGTTTTGATGTATTTGGCTAGGAAAGTTTTTGGGTCGTGTTTGGTCTCAATTGAAATTTCAGACTAAAATAAAGAATAAATTACGTCAAGTCCAGAGATAATGAACGAGATATTTTCTCTGACTTGAAGGTTAAAAATGTTTGACAATTGCTCGAAAGTAATAAAATAAGGATCCCTGATAGCATGAAATACTAACCTATATTACCCAACTAGTGATTCTGCTTTGCAACTTAGTGTTACCATGCACATGAATTCCCTCACGACTTCCTCATAACTAGGTTCATCTCAAAAGATGAACTCGTTCCATCCCAAATTAGAGAGGAATGCTCTTATCTCGTTGTTGATCTTAAGGGTCTCCAGTAGAAAGGTAGATGGTATTTTGTTTGGGAGGATGATTTTGGAAGAGTTAGCTTTAAATCATTCCTTCTCCTCTTTTGTGATTCCTTTCATAAGATCAAGGGCTAGAGGTGCATATGGTTGGGCTATTGCCTTGTCCTTCTACACTCTAGAATTCTTCTTGGGAGCCATTTGAGAAAGTAGAGAGATTTGGAGAATTTAGAGAATATGGAAAAAGATAATTGATTTGGAGTAGAATGAAGTGATAAAGTCACTGTTTATGGGGTTTATATAGCCATTTGAATGGTGTGAAAACGGCTAGAAACGACTAGAATTGGAGTAATGAAGAGTTAGAAACGATTGACAGTCAAATCACTAAATTGTGTGGCAGTTACTATAATTCGCGACAGCAAAATCCATAGTCGCGACTGCTAATTTTGAAAAATATGAGTATTCGGACAAAAATCCTCGGGAATCGGTGCGTTCAACAGTAAAAAATTTGAAAATTTGATTGAATTCGCCGTGGAGAGAAAAATTTGCGAACGCAAATTGACGTTTGTCAGTCGGGTGAGATGAACCTTTAATTCGTGACCGTGAGTTAAGGATAACGACCACGAATTACAAGACAAAAAGGATAATCATGAAAAAAAAAAAAACTATGTTTGGCAATTAAAGTGATGATCCACATTAATACATTGATGCTTAATTTATATAATTTGACATAGAAAAACACAATTGCAATTAAAATTAAGACATCCAATGATTAATATCACATACAACCAATACACATAGTAAACAAACAAAAGATCAAACTTTTCAATTTTGAGAGCTTCATCAAACATTCCTAATTCTCTCTTAATGAAGTTCAACCTTTCTTCATTGAGAGGTTTGGTGAAAATATCTGCAAGTTGATGATTTGTGTCTATAAATTCTAACACAACATCACCCTTTTAGACATGATCTCTAAGAAAGTGATGTCTGATATTTATGCATTTGCTCCTAGAGTGTTTGATGGGATTTTTAGAGAGGTTAATTGCACTAGTATTGTCACATTTGATAGGAATGTGATTAACAACTTTGTCATAATCCTTTAATTGTTGTTTCATCCAAAACACTTGGGTGCAACAACAACTCAGAGCTACATACTTAAATTCGGCGGTGGATAAGGCAACTGAAACTTGCTTATTGCTAAACCAAGACACTAAGCATTCTTTGATAAATTGACAAGTTCCAAAAGTACTCTTTCTATCTAAAAAACTACCAGCGTAATCCTCATTCGAATAGCCTATGAGACTAAAAGATGAATCCCTAGGATACCATAGTCTTAAGTACAATGTGCCATGCAAATATTTGAAAATTCTTTTGACAACATTTAAATGTAATTCTTTGGGGGAGGATTGAAATCTAGCACAAATACATACACTAAACATAATGTTAGGTTTTAAAGCAATAAGATAAAGTAGAGAACTGATCATACCTTGATATCTCTTATCATCAACTGTCTTTCTCGATTCATCTTTATCCAGTTTGATGGTACCACTCATAGGTGTTTTTGCTACTTTGCATCCATCCATGCCAAACTTCTTGAGTATGTCCTTTGTGTATTTGGCTTGGTTGATGAAAATCCCTTTTTTGGTTTGCTTGATTTGTAGACTGAGGAAAAACTTGAGCTCTCCCATCATGCTCATTTCAAATTCCTTAGTCATACATTTAGCAAAATCCTCACAAAGAGATTCATTAGTAACACCAAAAATGATATCATCAACATAAATTTGTACTATAAGTGTATCATGTTTGTGCCTTTTTACAAATAAGGTAATGTTCGCCTTTTTCTTTTCAAAATCATTTTTCAAAAGAAATAAACTAAGCCTTTTATACCAAGCTCTTGGAGCTTGTTTCAACCCATATAAGGCTCTATTCAATTTAAAAAACATAATTAGGAAAATTATGTGATTCAAAATCAGGAGGTTGTTTAACATATGCTTCCTCTTCAATAACTCCATTTAGCAAAGCACTTTTGACATCCATTTGAAAAATTTTAAAATTCACATGACATGCATAGGCTAAAAGAATCCTAATGGCCTATAACCTTGCAATAGGGGCATAGGTTTCATCATAGTTTATGTCTTCCTCTTAGTTGTAACTTTTTACAACCAATCTAGATTTATTCCTAGTGATGAATCCTTGCTCATTTAACTTATTTCTTAACTACAGTTGAGTGTTCCTTAAGCCTAGGAACAAGTTCGCATACATTGTTTCTCTCGAATTGGTTGAGTTCCTCTTGCATAACAATCACCCAACTTTCATAATCAAAAGCCTCATCAAATGATTTTGACTCAAATTGAGAAACAAATGCAAGGTTATTATCTAAAAGATTAAGTTGAGATCTAACACTTACACCCTTTAAAGTATCACCAATAATTAAGTCTTTGGGGTGATGCTTGGAGAATCTTCAATCCTTGGGTAGATCTTGACTTGGCAATGCTTCTTGTTGATGTTGTGGTTCCTCATCTATTCTTGATGATTCACCTTTATCTTTGTCTTCGTCTACCTCTCTTGTAGTGTGCTCCAATTTCAATTTTTCAAAGTCACCTATAAGATCATCAACAAAAGAACCTTTCCTAAGATCAAACTTACTAGATTTATCAAAAACAACATTCATAGACTCTTTAACAACCATAGAACTTTTGTTAAAGACTCTATAGGTCTTGCTAGAGGTGGAATAGCCTAAGAATATCCCTTCATTAGTTTTTGAGTCAAATTTCCCAAGATTTTCCTTGGTATTCAATATATAGCACCTTCATCCAAATACTTTTAGGTATGATATCTTAGATGAATAACTCATCCTCCTTCATCATGAATAACTCTCACTCTGTCACATACATCTCTAGTCGACTGGATTTCACCAAGGTGGTGCCTTCATGATAGTTCTCCAATGCTTTCCAAATCCCATGGGCAGTTTGACAATGTTGTACCCTTCCAATTTCTTCTCTTAAAGAGAGCTTAGAAGGAGTGCCATGACTTTCTTGTTCTTGCCATTGGATCTTCTATGAGCTTTAACCCATTCTTCTATAGGGATTAGTTCTTCACTTCCATCCACCATTTTGGTGGATGGCTTCCATTCTTTAACAACAACATCCCATAGATCCACCACATTTGTATCTAGATAGATCTCCATCCTATACTTCCAATGATTATAGTTAGCTTCGTCGAAATAAGGCTTGAGATGTGAGTGGATTCTTTCTTGTGCCATTGATCTTTACTCACTCAATTAAGGTTTCTTAGTGAGACTTGGCTCTGATACCACTTGTTGCTTAGGGCACCAAGAAGAAGGGTTGAATTGGTGCTCCATTTTAAAATTAAAAGGAGGATTAATGTGTTTAAGAAGATGAGTAGAAGAAGAAAGAAATTGACACAAATATTTATAGTGGTTTGGGTGTTAATTAACCTTACGTCCACTCCCCAATTCTTTACAATTGAGTATTTCACTAAACTCAATAGGTGTTTCCAAGTTTACACCAAACTTTTACAACTTGCGTTTATGGCTCACACAACAACATTACACCTTGTGTTTTCTAGGCTCACACAAAAATCTCTTACAAGTGCTTTCAAGGCTCACACTAAAACCTCTCACAAGTGTTTTCAAGGCTCACACTAAAACCTCTTACAATGGTGTTTATTGCTCACACCAAACAATCACAAACACATAAATGAGAATTGAAAGAATGAGTATCAAATTGGCAAGAGATTGGTTATAAATTAATGAATTCTCTTTCATTTACATATGTTTGGAGTATTTATAACTCATATCCACCAAATAGACGTTGGACCAAAACTATCAATAAATCTCTAAGATGTGCTAGACAGATTTAGCATTAAATACTTGTCAGGCGGAAGTCGCGGTCGCTATTACCATTTCGTAGTCGTGAATTTCCAATTTTCATTGTCGAGCTAAAAATTTCAATTGAAAATCTCGTTTGTGTCTAACAGCTAGTCCACATATCAGCTTTCCATTGGTTGTCTAGGAAAATATAGTCGTTGTGTTCTAACTACTATCAAAAGTCGTGGTTGTTAGATACCTAAGTCTTGGGCGCGACTGAGACTGCAAATTCCTCTGTTTGGTGTGAAAGCTTCAACTTCTTGAGTCGCAGTTGCTACCGAATTTTTGCCCTCGCAATTCAACGGACACCTGGCACACTATGGTTGTGGCTTTGGTTTTCTCCATTGTCACTATAAAAGTCGTAGTTGCGACCATGATGCGACACTCGCCGTGAATTCCTCTGTGACTAAGACTTTATAGCCTTTGGATGGCTTGCAACAGCTAAATAGTCTGCGAATTTTTCTAGCATAGCTTCATCCTTTTTTGTGATTGATTTGTGGTTGTGATTTACCATGCACATGCTGCGAATTTGGATGATTTTTACATTGTTGGAGATTTTGAATTCCATCATTCTTCTAATAAAAAATCTAACTTATAATTTACAAAACAACCTCTAATGAAAGTATTAGAATTGATCAATCTCTATTATCAAAATCAAAAGAAGTCCATTACTTAGGTTAAACCAACCTAGTCTAACACTATTTATTCAAAGGACGCAATTTTAAAAGAAAATTTAGAACATTTAAATAAAGTAACTTATGATAATCAATTAAACAAACAATACTAAATATTTCATAATAAAAAATAAAATCAATAGATAATTATAATATATATAATTATAATAAAGAATTGTATATTGATTTATATCTTCAACTTTGTGTATCAAAATTTTAAGAGAAATTTTGTTTCACTTTAATAAAATAACTCCTAACAATTTATTATAATGTTACTAACCTTTATATACTCAAAATTTTGAACAATCAATGAAATTAATTTGTGTCTTAGCTTTCTTTTTAAAATGGTTACTTTTAAAATTTTTTCTAATTTTTTGTTTTTAAGTTGTTTAAACTTTTTATTTTTTAAATTTTAATTTTTCATTAAAAATTTTTATATGATCTTAACTTTCTATTTAAAATTTTTACTATATAGATTTTTTAATTTTTTATTTAAAATGTCTTTTTATATGATAACTAATTTTTCTAATATTTTATTTAGAATTTCTGTTGATATGACATTTTTCTATAATATAATATAAAACGACACATAACTATCATATACACAATTGTTTTATAAATGACTAATAATTGTTTAAAACTAATTCAAAAACTGAAATTAATAATATATATAAATATTGGGTTCCTATTAAAAAAATATTCGGCATCATATTCACGCATTAGATACTTCATAGCTTCAAATAATTTCTATTTCTTTGGTGGTTTAACAATAATAAATTTCAGTTCTAACCTTCAACACTTTGTTAGTAATAAGTCCAAGGACCTGGCCGATGGAGGTGATTTAATTAAGAACAAAATATCGAGAAAATTTTAAAATTAGATTTGGTTTTAAATATATTCTTTTTTTTCTTATCAAGAAAGTATATAAATTTTACGTTTTATTTTGAATATATCTTTTAGTCAGGTTTGAGTTTTGTAATTTTAAATTTGTTTAATTAGATTTAAAATTATTTTTTCCGATTATAGTAATATTTTCATTTTTTTTGGTTATTTAGGTTTTTTTTGTCAAAAAATATAATTTTTTTTTTATATTTTATTAATAAAATGAATTTTATAATTTTGAAATATAAAAATTAAATTTAAATTTACAAAAACAATCTAGCAAATCTTTAGACTTTTCTTCAACACAAAAAATGACATTTAAGAATCAAATATTTAATATCTAATTAATTTTAATAGTATATATTTAATTTATTCTCCAGCTATTTGTTTAATTTTTGGCTAAGTAATGGTAAAAAAAATATTTTTTCCTAGTTTATTAATAAAAATAATTTATATTTCTTGAAATCACAAAAGCTAAATTTGAATTTTTATGAAACTCGAAAAAAATCAACCAAAATTTTCTGGTTTAAAAAAATTTCACTTTGTTTTTTCAAGTTAAAAAATATAATATTTAAAATTAAATATTTAATAATAAAAATTTTTAATAATTAATTCAGATAGCATATATTTTATTTTTTAATTTTTTAAATTATATTTTGATTTTTAGCAAATTAGGAAAAAATTATATTATATAGAGAAACAAAATAAATTTTTTTAGGCTAGGAAAATTTGATTGATTTCAATTATTTTCAAATTTTTGAAAATTTTGAAAATTAATTTTTCTATTTTATAGATTATAAATTATTTTGTTAATAAAAATATAAAATTAATATTTTATATTACTTGATGAAAACTTTGACCTAAATAGCTTGAGAATAAATTGAATATATACTATGTAAATTAATTCTTAAGAATAATTAAATTTTAAGTATTTGATTCTTAAAAATTATAGTTTTATGCTGAAAAAAGTGTAGAAATTTTTCTGAATTAAAAAATTTGGTTAGTTTCAGTTTTTTTTTTCCCTCAAGTTTCTTTAAATTTTGAATTTTATTATTCTCAAATTATAAATTATTTATTTTTAAAATTATAAATTATTTTTATTAATTAAAAATATGAAAAAAATACGTTTTATATTGCCTAGTGAAAAATAGACCTAAGTGGCTTGAAAATAAAAGTATTTATTTTAATTAAAATAAAAATTAAATTTATACATGATTAGATCAATTAAAATAGTTAGAGGACCAGAGGATAAATTTGAAAAGAAAATAACATTTATGCACTTTATTCATAAGATATAAAAATTAAAATATATTTAAAAATTGCATACAATTAAGTTTTTTTTAATCATTCTTTGCTTAATTTTTTTAATTTGCTTTATAATTTCGTCTAAATGGGCTCTTGCTAGAATGCCATCATGTTACCATATTATTGATCCACTACAGCTGTTTGTGATTTTTTAATTTTAATTGGATATGTTAATATATGCCCGAAGGTGTTAGTAAGGAATATATTAGATACGATCCATATAATGGACTACGATGCGACATTACCACTGTTCCAAAACAAGGCACTCTTGTAGCAGCAACTTGAATTTGGATTCTCTCTTTTACTACTATGTTATGTTAGTTTCGTCGGCACTTAAGTTCCTCCCTTGTTAATAGCCTTTGTTCTGTTTCGTCATATAATCTTTTTTTTTTTTTTTTTTTTAATAATCTTATGAATTAAGTGACATGAACATATCATAATATGGGAATGCTTAAAGATAAAGTTCTTGAAATTCATATGCTTTAGAAAAGTTATAAAGAGATATAACTATGAGATATTTATTTTATCAAAATATTTTTCTAAATTAGTTTTAGTTGATATTTTATCTGAGAGTAAATATTGATAGAGCCACAAAACTGGTACATATTATGTTCTTTATTGATAGTCAGAGAAACTACTGATTCATAGATAAAAGTACATAAAATATTTGAAATTAATATATAAGTGCTTATTTAGGAATAAATTCATTGAATGACCAACAACAATAACCATCGAATTAGTTACTTAAATAGTAGTTTGAATAAAAAAATATAATTTTTCTAACTTAAAATATATTTTGAAATGAAAATATGATTTTGAATTTTTCAAAATATTTTTGAAATTTATAAGATTTTATTTTAATTTAATAGATAAATAAAGTATTTTAATTTATTTAAAAAAAAATTCTTTGAAGATTATATTTTGAAACTTTTATCCATATAGTGTGAGAATATATGTATAATTTCTAAAAATACTTAACAATTTAGACTTTTAGAAATTTTGATTTATCTAATTTAACAATTTAGACTTTTAGAAATTTTGATTTATCTAATTTAAAGTAATTAAGTAAAAATAATTAATAGTTTTTTAAAGAAAAATTTGCCAGCATCTTAAGTAGATAAAGAGATAGAATTTGCGTGGATGTCAATGAGTAAGATTTGTCCCTTAATTATTAAAAAAATATATAAAAAATAAAGTGATTAAATAAGTTGGGAGATTAGCTTAATTAGACTAATATAAACTATTCCAATCCGTGAAGTTAAGAACAACAGAGAGGAGAGGAGGTAGTGAAAGAAACAATCAATTTTTATCTAGTTCCAGCCATCATCTTTAAAACCTATTGTAATTTTCTAGTTAAAATCCATAAGGCTTGGTTTAGTTCATAAAATTGAGCTCAGAATTGAAATTGAGAATTAGAATTGGACTATAGAATTTTATTTTTAGTGTTTGATAACATACTAAAAATTAGAATTATCATTTCATACTAATTCAATTAATTTTAAAATACTAAACTCTAAACCTAATTTTCTAATTTTGATCTCAGATCTTAGGAATATTACTTCATAAAACATTCATAATCCAAACACTAGAATTAGAATTTCAACTCAATTTCAATTTTGATAGAATTGGAGTTGGAATTAAAATTTTGAATTCTAAATTCCTAATTTTATCGTCCAAACGGATCGTAAAAATATTTAATACATGAACCATTTTGACAGTGCATGATGGTTGGAAATCCACTTCGATCAGAGATATTGTAATTGTGACCAGAAATATTATTTTATAGATCTTAAACGATTCATACTTCTTTTTATGACAAGGCTAATAGCGTTATAAAGCTTGTCTCACAAGTTATCATTTCAATAATCAAAGGCCTCCTAATATATATATATATATATAAGCGTAGAGCCGGCAAGTTGGTGAATTCCATCCAATTTTAGCGGTGATTTCGTGGTTCTATCAAATTGGGGGGCAAATTCAGTTGTCTCTGTTTAATTTGAGGGGCATAGCCGTCGATGAGGTTGAGTGAAATGACTGCATTAGTCTTTGGCTTTTACAAACTCATTAGAAAAACGATGTTGTTCTAGACGGATATCTTCATAATTGCGCAGAAGGTGGCGTGTCAGTTGCCCCGTCTGCAATGACATCCATATCCTTTCCTTTCCCAGAAGCCCACCACCAAAACAACGTAGTTGGGCAAGGATATTTTCGTCTTTTAATTATCTTTTGCATTGGGGTATTTCTATTTTGGACCTCAGTGTTATTACCTCTTTATCCTCGCATACGACAACTTTTTATGCCATTTCATTGGATTTATTAGACATTTCGTCTTCCTCATTCGTTCTCCATTTTTTAAGCGCTAATTTCTGTCATCCCTTATTTTTTTCTTCACTTCTACCCATTTTTGTTCCTCCTATCTTGCTTCCACAATGCTTCCCCTGCTTTAAAGATTTCACGTTATGCCCTATTTCCTTCTGCTTTCACCTTTCATAAACTAGGTTCTAGTGTTTTATCTTTTTTTCTCTCTCCTTTTGAGTTTTTGATTTCTAATTTAAATTATTTTTGTCAATTTATCACTCATGATTCTATTATACGGTGACACAATATATGATCATAACTTATTTAATGCTCCAATGTCTTTAAGAGATGCAAGTTCAAGTACAGGCTACACAAAAAACTAAATTTATTTAATGTTATGATATAATTATTCCTGATTTCAATATTATTTATGTGCATAAGAGCGTCCAACATATGATTATTCAGAATCATAAATGATAGTTCGACTTCTTCATCTATTTCAATTGAGCAAAATTTAGTCGACGTCATGATAATTGAACAGCCTAATTTTTAAGTTAATTATTACAATTCTAAACAATAAAACACATTTTATAAAAACATGCCTATTTTTTGCTTACATTAAAGATTAACAAAGCATAATAATATTTATTTTACAGTTTGGGAGCATTCCAAAGGAAGACGAATTATAAGTCCATATCAAACATGTACACCAAAGAAACAATATTTATTTACTAGTTCGAGTATTCAACTTTTTTTAAACTCTCACTTAAAAAATTTATTCTTTTATATATAATTTTCTAATTTTAATTTAACAAGATATTCCTAATAAGTAACCATCTCCAAAAATCAGATTTTGGTTGGCCGAACAATCAGTGTGAATATTGTGGTGTGTTGTATTGGTTGGCAAAATGTACTAGGGGTTCGGGTGAATATGGAACCAAATATTAGAAAATTTGTTGACGGAAAGGAAGAGTAAAATTAACTCTCGTTGCATTCGGTCCATTATTTTTTGAAAATTTATTACAATACAATAACAGACTAACTACATCGAAATTTAAAGAACAAATTTGACTTTATAATTCAATGTTTGCTTTTTCATCAATTAGTGGCAAGATAGATTATGAAATAAATAGTAAACCTGGACCTTATGTTTTTAGAATTTGTG
Organism: Omphalea diandra; assembly: GCA_949677035.1. Taxonomy (NCBI): domain Eukaryota; kingdom Viridiplantae; phylum Streptophyta; class Magnoliopsida; order Malpighiales; family Euphorbiaceae; genus Omphalea; species Omphalea diandra. Next base: position 35,013 of record CATIWR010095935.1, on the reverse strand, counting down.
ATCCAAATTATATTTTGATTGGTTCATCATTGCGCATTGACGGAACAATATGTAAATTCACACAATTCTCTCTCTCTCTCTCTCTCTCTCTATATATATATATATATATATATATATATATATACACATGGAAAATGAGGTGCATAGTAGGATAAGTTATTTTGAAAATCTAGTTGTAGAACAATCTATAAACGAGCTAATTATTAATGATCTCATGGAAATGTTTGATACCTATAATGTAATTGTAATTGTTAGATCTTTTAGAACTGTGTGCGATAGATTCGAAAAAAATGACTACTTACCTATACAGTTAGAGGTTATTAGAATGAAGATCCATAGATGGCTTACAATGTTATCCATCCACATCTTTGGAAATATTGATTTAATAGTCGGTGATTTCGACATCTTTGATAAAGATCGAGATATTATCATTGAACATAAATTTGAAAATGTACAACAAATTAGTATTTTACACCCAAGTCTTATAGCATTACAATATCCAATATTATTTTTTTATGGTGAAGATGGTTATGGAATAGACATTGAATATAATGTAAGAGATCTTCATAATAAGTTAAACAGAAAACATGTAACAATGTGTGAATATTATGCATTCAAATTATAACAATGGCTTAATGAAGGAATAACATTATTGAGAGAAGGTCGCTTATTTCAACAATTTGTCATCGGTGCATTCTGCACTGTAGAAGAAGAACAATTAGATTATATTAAATACAACCAAGAAGAATTCATTGGTTGGAGATGGCAAATGTGGCAACCCAAAAGGAAGGTGAATTGGGTTGTAAATAAAATCATAAACAACTAAAGCGAAAGCAACAAACACACAAATTAACACAAGGATTTATAGTAGTTCTACAACTTGCCTACTCCACTCCCCAAGCTTTCATTTAGGCCTTTCTATTCCTTTTGTAGGCTCAAGAATAACCTTTCCCTTTTACAAGCTAAGGAAGAAACTTCCCTTTTACAGGCTCAAGAACAACCTTTTCCTTAGTACTTTTCTAGGCATAATACCAACCTTTATAACCATTAGCAAGGATAGATCCAAACAATGTCAATGTCTCTTAAATCAAGTAGCAAATACACTATTAGTGCTCAAGAAAACCTACTCTCAAAGAGTAATAAAAAACAATCCTCACTCTACCTAAATATAAAGCAACACCTTGCATACAAACAAACTTGCTAAATGATTTCTAGTTGTTTACAATTGATCTCTAAAGTTTCATCAATCATTTAGTCTTCAAAAAATACTCCTTATATAGCCAAGCTACAAAACTATCGATTAGAATATTTGATATTCAGTTTAACAACTTTTTTACAAAAACTAGTCATTGGAACAGTTGATCTACAAAACTAGTCGTTAGAGGTGATAATACTCGTTGTCTATGATCAATACCCATTGATGTTATAATGACTAGCTCTAATGGTTGTTGTCAATCTTCGACACCCATTGATCTCAACTTTAATGCCTATTTCTCATGATCAACGTCTGTTATGGATTTCCCAAAAAGCATGAACTTGATGCTTTGTTTTTTAACAACTACAAACATACTTCAATGCTTATTGGAGATCTCACAATGCTCGTTGGAGACATCTCAACGCCCATTGAGCAATTTGTAATGCCTATTAGGAAACTCCTTCAAGGTCTGTTGAGAAGGGCCAATATCCATTTCAAGTTCCAAAAGCTTTAGTTCAAGCTTGGACACTTTTTCAATGCTTATTACGAAAATGCAATGCTTGTTGCTTAGCCAGATCAATGCCTGTTGTAAAACTACAATGCTTGTGGCTAGGTCCAGAATGTATAGCTCAAACTAGAGCAAGTCTCCAACGCTCATTGTGAGGTCTAAAAGACTTTGGCTATTTGCAGCATCCAATTAATGTCCATTGTTCATCCTTCAATGCTTGTTGAAAGGTCCAACGCCCATTAGAAAGATCAGGCTGCAACACTTAAACAAAAACATTAAAATACAAACTGTTGAACTAGGATAATCAATTATAGGTTTAGAACCTCTTTTGATCTTGACAAAGTAGATTGATCATCACTAATATTTCAAATAAGTGTTGTTTCTGCAAAATTGAATCAATCTCTCAAGAATAATTGAAGAAGTTGATGAACTCCAATGTGACATGTAAATCGCAATCGCAATCGCAATCTAGGATTCGTGACCGCGACTCATGTTAGGACATGCTGAAATTCAAGCAGGCCAAATCGCAGAGCCATTATCGTCCGCGACCCTTGGAAAGAAAAAAGCCAAATTGACACAGATGAATTCGCGGTATAAGTCTCGCCTGAGTTGTGATCGCGAATTTCAAATAAATTCAAGAGGGAAGCAAGTCCACAACCACAGCTTGACAAGTGTCCCAGAAGACTGTTGGAAGTCAAAAATTGCGGAGACATCTTGTTGTTGGCGACCGCGAACCCAGTGGATGAAAGTTAACCACTTTGGCAAATGAATTTGTGTCCTCTGTCGCGGCCTGTGCAAGAAAACTCGCGACCGCAACTTCTGAAAGTAGGTAAAAGATAATGGCTATATTTTCCTGGTGAACTAATAAGAAGCTGCCACGTGGACTAGCCATTAAACACAAACGGGGTTTCCCTTGAAGAATTTGGATTTCAAGATCGCGATTTCATCCTGACAAGCATTAAATGCAAAATCTGTCAAGCATGTCTCAAAGATTTGATGAGCTATGATCTACAACGTCTCTTTGGTGAAGTTTGCCTATAAATACTCCACTAAACAGCCATGAAGAAGGTTGCTAAGGAATTTATTACAAGTGATTAAAGCTCTCAATCTTTGCTACTCATTTTCTTCATCTTCTTTACAAGTGTTAGGTGTGAGCATTAAACACCAAGTTGTGAGGTTGTTGTGTTAGCCTATAAAAACACTTTAAGAAAGGTTTAAGTGTGAGCCTAGTGAAACACTTGAGTGAGGTTGTGTGTTAGCCTAAAAAACACATTGTTGTAAGGTTGTGTGTTAGCCATCAAAACACAAGTTGTACAAGTTGGGTGTGAGCTTGAAAAACACTATTAAGATAGTGAAATACCCAATTGATTAATTGGGGAGTGGACATTGGGTCAATTATACTCGAACCACTATAAATTGGTTATCTCTCTTCTACTCTTTCTTATTCCCTTTATCGTTATTGTTGAAATTTGTATACACCAATTCAACCCCCCTTCTTAGTGCCTAGGGATAACATTCTTTATGGTCAGTAATGCTCATAGATGCCTAAGCTCTTTATGAGAAAATGAGAGGAAGGGTTCATCAACCCTAAGATCTCCCTTTTATAGTGATTATTGCCTTAAGTGATTTGATGTCCTCCAAAGTGTCTTGCATCTTATGTAAATGTTTTCTAATACTTCATAGTTATGCATTTTGATAATATTATATCATGTTTTATATTATGATTTGTGATGTTGGAATGTGATTATTATGGACTTAGGTATATGCTTAGGAACCTTGACTTTAGATAAGTGGATGGTCACTATGGACCTTATCATGCTTTTTTTGTTTACTTTAACTTTTCTTTGTTAGTTTTCTATATTGATTTATCACTACTTTATTTTCTTCCTTTGGGTGTAAGTGCGATCACTTGAGTTGGACCATGTATTTGGTCTTAATCATTATCACATATTAATTATGGATGTTTGTATGTGGATGGACGATGATGCACGCTAAAACCCTATGCCATGTCATATTACCCCTACTTTCTTTTTATATATGATCATGGATGATATGATGTGTGAATGATGTATGTATGAAACCCCTTTGCCATGATGCATGATCCCTTTTCCCTTTGTGTTAATGATTGGTTTATCTAAATGAATCGTACTTAGATGTATGCTTAAGGGCGATAATTAGACTAATCAATAACTCAGTTAAAACTTTAAAAGTGAACCAAAGATGCTCAAAGGTTGGATCCCAATATCTGAGTAGTTTGGGGTGCTTAACCTTTTTGCCAAGTCGTACCTAACTTTCGAACATGATCTTTGATGTAATGAAGATGAAATAGGCCTTCTAATTTACTTAGATTAGGTTTAAATTTTACCTTTCTTGGACTCTTGTCTTGACCAAAGTCGGGTGGCGCCTCCACATTTTTTAGGGATGGTACCAACGTATCGTCCCACTTTTGGTCCCCCGATGACCACCATTTGGACTAAGGGCTTTGAAATTGTGCAAGGCCTAAAAGGACCTTGTTAGTCTAATCACATGCACTATCTTGGGTTTATTACCAATGTGAAACCCTCATCCTCTTGATCCCTTATTGATCGATAAAAGGATAGAGTCAAAAGTAAGACTCCACTCATTCTAGTGAAACCTGTGGTATTCATAGTGGTGACTCCGCTGTGGATCATTTAAATTTACATCGTGTTTAGTCTTTGATTCACTTTTAATATTTTAAACCTATAATTGATATAGTCCACTGCATTCATGTAGTCTTCACACTTATTAGGTGCCCTTAGACAAGTTGATGGTTCTCCAAGCTTGATATTTAAGCTCCATTCGGGCTTAGGAGATTGTTAGGAGGATTCATCACTCATAAGCCTAATACCTTTGACTATATCGAATAAAGAATCATGAGAACTGCCCCTCAAGCTTGTGGGAGCCATCAATTGTAATAACCCTTTCAACCTTTAGGTGTATGTAAAAGCCAATAGTACTTAGGAAAAGGGTACCCCACTTATTTGCATTTTCCTTAAAGGAGAGTTGGAATTCTCAAAGAACATGACCCCTATAGGTAAATATTTATAGCCCATTTCTTATATTATAAAAGATTTCCATGTAAGTATCCCTCTTACTTTGTAAAGGGAATTTCTTCATTCCATGTACATTTCCCTTTAAAGAATGTAAAGAGGTTTCATTTCATTAGCTTTCTTGTACATGTTCTTTTGAGACTTTGACTCTTTTTGGTTAGAGGTGATTGCACACATTTTCTGCCCCCCGTTGATAAAAATGAGACCTTAAATAGGAAAGAGTCACTAAACCTCGTGTATGAGAGGAATAAGGTTAAAAAGATCTTTCATAAAGTGACTTTATGCATATCATGCATGCATATATCGATTATTTGCTCATGCATCATACTTATATCCCTTGTCTTGCAACCATCATAGCCCTATCTAAACCCTCGTGATAATTGTATGATATGATTATGTTTTATTATATGTAGATACGATTGAATTGTTACATGTTACATGAAAATATAAGTCAAGTGAGAATGATTGAATTGTTACATGTTACATGTGAATGATATGATTATGTTATATTACATGTATATGTGATTGTATTGTTACATGTTACATAGGAATACAGGCCAAGTGAGAATTAAAAGCTCTTAATGATTACTTGGCATATCATTTGTGAATAAGCACTTGCATATGGAACTAAAAGGGGCGTTGTGACCGACTTGTCAAATGCTTGCAAATTACAGGAAGATGGACCAATAGGTCCCAAATCATATGTTACATGAATCACATGAATATCCTGGGAACAATGTTTGCCTTGTTCGGTCACGACAAAAACAAAGCTATTGTATTTGTACTTGCATAGTCAATTGTTATACTTGCAATGTATCTTGATGATATTTGATTATGAATTATGCCATGAGGATTTTATTATTGTTTTTATTCACTGAGTCGTGACTCACCAAATCGCAACTATTTTTTAGATATTGAAGCATAGAGTTTGGATATTTTGATGCATAAAGTCTTGCATAAAGACACATGGAACACAAGTCGTCGGCTGAATTCCAACTCTCTCTCCTTGCGTCATGTACATACATTTGATAGGAACTAGTTATGGTCACTGGTCCTGACATTAGTTAATACATGTGTATATTAAATACATATGGGATTATATATGTATGATGAATAAACCTTAATGTGTATGCATTTCTGAATGTGAAATGCCATGATTTGCAACTGAAGATGATAGTTACAGTTGGTGGTATCAGAGGGTTCAAGCACAAGTGGGGCAGACGTGCAAATCCCGGTGTGTATGACATCACAGGGCCGACGGGCAAATCCCATATGTTGAGTGCTCTAATAGGTACCAGTTGTAGCCACGTTATGTTGTTACAATTTGTGGTATCAAAGCTAATTTACAAATGAGAACAATGGATGTCACGGTTATTGGTTTGACAAATGAATTTAGATGTTACAGTTTTGGTATCAGAGAGGGCTCAAGCATACGAGGGGCAGACATGCAAATCCCGGTGTTTATGACATCGCGGGGTCGACGGGAAAATCTCGAATGTTGAGTGCTCTGATAGGTACCGATTATAGCATTACAGATTGTGGACATGAATAGTATGAGTTTTGTAAATGAAATGGTCGTTACATTTATTAGTATCAGAGCAAATATGAATACGATCGTTACATTTATTGGTATAAGAGTAACATGATTTATAACTATGAATATGGGCATTACACACAAACTTGAGAAGCTACCAGGTAATTTCCACATGCATGAGTTGCTTAAGTTCACAAAAACCCAAAATGCGAAGAACCATGCCCATTCATATGTGCTACCACGAAGGCATCTAAGATTCTAATAGATACCATGTTAGAACTCTTTGAGTTGCCATTATAAAGGTCTACTAAGGCATGGTATTTCAATCAACTAAAGACTATTAGGGAGGATTAGAAAGAGCTAACAAAATCTTTTAGAAGGCACTATGCTTCTAATTTAGATTTAAAAGTAAGACATAGAATCTTTGAAGTAGAAGACTAGTGAAAGCTTCAATGATTACATCATAAGGTGGAAGAAGATAGCTTCAGACATAACCATAAGGCCCATAAAAAGGTAACATGTTAAGATGATTGTTAAAGGGCTCTGCCTAGCATTGGTACTAAAACTTGAGGAATGTTGTTTGGAAACTTTGAGGATCTTTGGGAAACGAGTTTATAAGCTAAAGAGCTATAACTTGAGTTAAGAAGGCAATATAGGGGAAGAAAAAATGCCCCATCCTAGCCTTAGACTGAAGGGAACAAGACATTTGATGTAAAAAAGGTAAGGTCACCGCAACAGTTTACTAATTTAGGGATGCCTTTATACAAAGCATTCAAGAGATTACAGAAAAAAGGGGTGTTGTAGCCTCTAACACAATGACCACCTCCTAATCCAATGCTTAGAGGATATGACATTGATGTTTATTACATTTTTCATTAGGAAGCGGGCCATGACGCTGATGACTACAACAGACTAAGACGTGAGATCCAATACCTTATCGATAACAAGACTATTGTGTTACTGAATGCTGAAAGGCCTAGCATCCGAGGGAACCCTTTCCCAAACTATTGCAATGTTCCTCTCTCGAGTTAAAGGATGTTTATAATAGACTCTGTAATTCCTGAGGTGATCATTATTACTACTATTAAGAAGATATGGGATAAAAAAGGTATGAAGGAAGAGGATGATTTAGTTATGGGAAAAAGTGATGAAGACAGAGAAATGAAACAAGTGGTCCATGTTGCTTGCAGCGGGAAGTACTATCTTGAGAGAAAAGCTCCCAAGGAATCTAGGGTTGAAAAAAGGACAAATGAACTTGTCATGAAGGAGAAATAGGATGACAACCTTATTGCGAAATAGCTGAAAAAGATGCTTGCCTAATTCAGCTTATGGGAGTTACTTATCACCTCTCAAGAAGATAAAGGGGCTATGGTTGAGGCTTTGTCAAGCCTAATCATTTCTAGAGAAGCCACTCCAAAAGATGTCATTGCATTAGTGACTCACAAAGATAAAATCACCTTCTCAGATGAGGATTTGCCATTAGAAGGTCAAGGATCATAATCTAGCTTTATTCATCTAAGCTGAGGTAAAAGGAAGGCGTACTCCATGTGTAATGGTAGATGATGGATCTAGAATCAACATTTGCCTGTCAAAGTTATTGCACAAGTTTAGGTTGTCCAAAAAAGATTTGAAGACTTCTAACAGTGTCATTTGGGCTTATGACGATAGTAGAAGGCCAGCTATAGGTGTGTTTAAAATCTTGGTGAAAATAGGCATAGTAAAGACTATAGTGGAATTCACAGTTTTAGACATTCCAATTACCTTCTCACTCTTGTTGGGAAGACAATGGTATCATACTCTTGGTGGTGTGCCTTCCACTATTCACTAGAGGGTTAAGATTCCTTACAAAGGAGGAAATGCAATCATTTATGCAAAGTAGGGGAAATCATATCAACTTTGAGTATGGTTGTTCTGTACCTTCGAGGATTTCAGGTTGCTAAATTCACTGATAAGTGGATTGATCCGAAGGTGATGGGGATTATGAATAACATGAACTTTCTTTTAGGATAGGGTTTAGGGAAGAATTCTACTCACATATCAGAGTTTCTAGAGATTGTCACTTATACTATAAAGAAAGGATTGGGGTATTATAATTAATGGTCAAAATAAAAAGTTAGAGATTTGTATGGTCCACTATCAAACTTCCTTGTAAAAAAATGGGGAAGTTGCTAGGAAAGTGGACTTCAAGTCAGAAGTGACTGGGTAATGACATGGATGAACTTGAGAAGGCTTTCTTCCAATTAGATGTTGGTGAGATATGATATCAAAATTATTAAGACTTATTAGAAGAGGAGGATGGTAAGAAGAAGAGAAATAAAAAGGAAAAATAGGACACAGGGACAGAGAACGATCAAGAATCATATTAATCTATAGTGTTGTACGACCCTCAATCTACATGGCCATGGAAGAACGGGAAGAGGAACACTGATGAACAGACTGAGTAGTCTATATTAGATCATGACTTTTTGCTTACTGGGAAAGATCATGCAAAGACAGGGCTCCACTTACTAAAGCAAAATGCATCCTTTATGGACTTAGAATAAGAGTATATTGGGCCCTATAAATTCACTAAAACTGCTTACACCGGGGTAAAGTTAAAAGAAATTAAAAGCATGATTGTGAACTCTATGAGGAAGTAGGTGACAATGAAATGCAAGGTCATATGGTGGAGAACAAGCTGACTATGACTGAAAGTACAACTCTTTGGGTTTTTCTAAAGATTGAGTTATTAGATGATCAAATGAAGTAGAGTTTTGAAAGGGTTGTCAAAGTTGTCATAGAGATGGAAGATGGAATAGAGAGTGAGAAGGAAATATATGTTACACTTAATAATGAAATAAGCATTTTAGCTAGTAATAGAAAGAATAAGGAAAAATCACCAGAAGATGAGGCTCTTACTGCTCCATTGGAAAAAGCTATATTTCTAGATACTACTAATGTTCTCATTTCTAGTTTGTTTCAGGACAATGATGTATTTTTTCTATGTTAAAGGTAATGAAAGGCAAGTTTGCTTACTTGTGTGATGTATTTCCTGATGGTAGTGTGCATAGCATGCATCATTTCATGAGCATATTTAACATTAATTTTATGCATACCATTGCATTTAACCTTGGCAGAGAAGAAAATCCAAAATTATTGCTTATTATTAGTGATGTCACATTAGAAAAGCGAAGAAGTTAAGCAATTACTCAAGAAATATTACAGGGTCTTTGCTTGAACATATGAAGACATGTTGAGGGTCGATAGGTTTATTGTAGAATACAAAATCTCGACCTATCCACACATGAAATCGTTGAAGCAAAAACTATGAAGGATCATACCTGAATAAGCCTAGCTGGTCAAGGAAGAAGTGGCAAAACAATTGATTGCAAGTTTTTAGAGGTGGTAGACTTCCCTGAATGGTTAGCCAATATAGTGCTAGTACAAAAGAAGGATGAGAGAGTAACGATGTGCAATGATTTTAAAGATCTGAATAAAGTATGCCAAAAGGATGACTTCTCTTTGTTACACATTAATGTATCGGTTAATTATGCCACAACTTGTGTTATGTATTCTTTCTTAGATGGGTTCTTTGGGTACAATCAAATTCTCATGACCATCATAGATAAGGTAATAATGGCCTTTATCATAGAATAAGGGACATAATACTATAAAGTTATATTGTTTGGGCTGAAAAATGTAGGAGTAGTGTACCAATGAATGGCAATGGCCCTGTTACATGACCTAATCCATAAAAAGGTGGAGTTATCTATGGATGACATGATGGTGAAGTCAAAAACAAGGGAATGGCATTTTAAAGCTTTGGACAAGTTCTTGAAAATGGTCAAGAGTATAACCTTAGGTTGAATTCAAGGAAGTGTGTATTCAACGCCATCTTTGGTAAGTTGTTAGGCCATATGGTTAGCAAGAAAGGTATTAAAGTAGATTCTAATAAGGTGAAGGCAATTCAAGACATGCCCACACCCAAGACAAAGAAAGGTATAAGGTTTTTTTTATGTCGTTTACAACAAATTAGTCTGTTCATAATAAGATTGACCCCTATCTATGAACCTATTTTCAAGTTATTAAGGAAGGATCGACCGATGGAGTGGAATGAACAATGTCAAAAAGCCTTCAAAAGGATAAAAGAATATTTGACTAGCCTACTAGTATTAAAGTTGTTAAGGCCTGAAAAAAGTTTAACTTGGTATATGATAATGGAAGATAGCTTTCTAGGTGTGATATTAGCTCAAGAAGATGAAGTAGGGAATACACATAGTGTATTAACCCAATAAGAAGTTGTTGCCTTATAAATAAAGGCATAATTAAATAGAGATGACCTGTTTGGCACTAGTATGGGCAACAAAAAAGTTGAGACATTAATTTTAGTCGTACTCAATAAAGGTGATTTTAAAACTAGACCCGGTTAGATATCTCCATGAGGTCCCCTCTTTAATATGAAGGTTGGTAAAGTGGTTGATCATGTTGACCAAATTTGATATTAAGTATGTATCCTAAAAGGTAATCAAAAGATGAACAGTCTCATAGTATTTGGCAAAGTATCCTCTCGAAGAAAGAGAATCTGAGCCTCTTCAATTCCTAGTTAAAGGTTAGGAGTGATAGAGACCTTAAGGTGGAGAGTCTACTTTCATGGAGCAGTAAATAACAAAGGGGTAGGAGTAGGGGTAGTCATGATATTGCTAGAAGGAGAACCCTTTTTAATAGCCAAGAAGTTTGATTACAAGGTGATTAATAATGTGGCCTAATATGAAGCATGTGCGTTAGGACTCGAACTCCTAAAATGTCGAAAGGTTAAGATAACAAAGGTGTTTAGGGACTCACTGCTGATCATTTTACAAGTAATGGGGGGTGGGAATAGAAAGAAGAACATTTGGAGCCATATTTAAAATATATGAAAGAGTTGGTGTGGAGTTTTCAAAAGGTCTCATTTCATCATCTACTAAGAGAAGAAAATGTAATGGTTGATGCCTTAGCCACTCTAGTCTCTATTTGGGATGGACTGAGGGTAATGCACATGAAGCTTCTTATCATGCTCTTATATGGGGCACCATGTTATATGGATATAGGAGTAATGCAAGTGTCGATGGAAAATTGCCTTTGGTATTATGATATATAAAACTATTTAGAAAGCGACGAGTACCCTAAAAGGGCTGAAAAGATGGATAAGGAAGTGATATAGAGGCTATCTTTGCAATTTGTGGTTTATGATAGGGTAGTGTTTAACAGAATGCCTGATGGAGTTTATTTATGATGCTTAGTTGAAGGAGAGGCCCTTAAAGTTATGGAAGAGGTACATGTAGGAGTTTATGGTACCCACATGAATGGTAGATTGTTCACGAATAAACTCTTGAGAGTGGGGTTATAGATAATAGTGTCCATTTCTAGGTAGAGGTCAATGACATATTAAGAAAATACAGGGTGGTCCACCACAAGTTAGCACCTTATAGATTATAGGCTAACAGAGCAATGCAAGTGATAAATAAGAATGTCAAAAACATATTTACTAAGATGGTTGACATGTACAAGAGCTAGTATGAGAAGTTACCTTTTGCCTTATAGGGTTATCGAACAATGGTAAAGGCATTAACTAGGATGACACCATACTTTTTGGCATATGGGGTGGAGGCAGTTCAACTAATTGAGTTATAAGTGAAATCTTTACAAGTATTAGTCAAATATGGCATCCTTGTGTACTAGTGAATGAGAAATAGATTTGAACAGTTAGCTTTGCTAGACGAAAAGAGATTGAAAGACTTGTATCACATCTAGTTGTATCAGGCCAGGATGGCTAACTCATTCAATAAGAAAGTCAAGATGAGCATAGTAAATGATGGTGATATGGTTTAAAGGTAATCTAATATAGACTTAGTATCCTCGAGGGAAATTTAGGCCAAATTGGGAAGGCCCCTATGTGGTTAAGCAAATCTACTCTGGTAGAGTGGTGAAGTTAACAGATCTAGATGGTAATAACTTTACCGAGCTTGTAAATGTTGATCGGTTGAAGAAGTATTTTGTGTAAGGTGTGAGAAAAGTAAAAATAGTTCACTAGGTCAAAAATCTGAAAATAGGGATTAGGCAAAAATTAGGGCATGAATAAAAGAAAGAAAAAGAATAAAAAGGAAGAAGAAAAGAAAGAAAAGCTCGCTAAGTCAAATTAGGCAAAAGTTAAAGCTTAAAAATAAACAAAATGAATATAGTAAAAGAGAGTGTGGCTAACTACTAGGGGATCATTAATAAGACAGTTGGGTGATGAAGGATGAATGAACATATGACTAGGGCGATAAAGGTATTAAGCAAGAAATTAGATGATTTAATGTGCCAATGTTAAAATTAGAAGTCATACATTTAATTAATATGTGATGTGCAAAATGTAAATGATTCATTCTAAGCATAATATCATATGGATGTACATTTGCATAATTAAATAAATTCAATCATACATGTCTTTGAATCAGATCTAAATATGAGACAATTTTTCTCTCATGAAAGAACATTGTGTACAGTTTGTTAATATGATGCTTGTAGCTCTAAAGGTCATGTAATCATGCCATGTAGTCTGTATCATCGTTAAGTTGAGGGTTTTGACCACCGTAGAAATCATAGATGTGGCGATTAGTCCAAGTGGTCCTAACTCTATCCAGGAAGCATTGATACGGTCTAAGGCCAACACCTATATATCGAGTAAGCAAGTGCACCTATCGAGTATAGTATAGAGTAGGAGTATCGAGTGTCAATCCCTTAAGGACTAAAAATACAAATATTAGCTCTTTCTCTATTATTTAACTGGTAAATTTAAGTAAATTAATTAACTAATTAAAAACTAAAATAAAATAATGAAAATATGAACTAGAGAGTGGGAAAAAAATGACCAATATGACAAATAGCACTCAAGTATTGAATCCCCCTAAAACTCATTAAGAAATTAATTTTTCAACAACACAATATAATTCAATACTTATGGAACCGTAGAAATCTTTTTAGTATGTTAAAATTCTTCTCAAGATAATTAACTTCTAATTATAGGTTGTTTAATTAGAATCTCTTCCTAATTAAGATCCCTAAAATTGCATTATAGTTCTTTTGAATTTCACTGTTATGTTTGACCTAATTCGGAGGATTTATGTTATCCTATCTTTAGGGATACATACAACTCTTTTCAATTGTGCTAAATCTATTCAATAACTTAATTTTTCAATCTAAGTTTAAGGAATTGTAAAGCAATAATCAATATTTCAAACATATCAATTCAAAGAGATAAAGAGCAAACACAATTGAATTCCATAAAATAATGAAAAGAATGTATTGTCTAAAGAAAATCACAATTCTAAACACATCTTAGGGTTCATCATGCCCAAGTGTTTAATTAATTTAATTCATAATAGAATTACTAGTCAACATCAACATAAAGAGAAAATAAAATAGAAAAGTTTTTATAATAAAACCTTTGTAGCCTCTAATTCTCTTCAAACTTGATGGATGACCAAGAATTATCCTCTTTTGGACAACTTCTTCTCCATAAAAAAAAAATAAGTAGAAAAAACTCCTCTTTTGAAATTTTGCTTCTCTTATTTATACTCCCCTTACTCTCCCTCAAAATAGGAAAAATATCTCCCTCTACCAATTAAGAAAAAAAAAAAACTAATAATAAACCTTCCTTTTTAATAGGACCCGATGAAACTTCCCCAAATATGCTACACGGATCTTCCCTAACCAAATTAGGATAGGACTCAAATTATGTCTGAAAAATATCAAACTGGTCCCTAAACTGTCAATTTTTTTTTTGGTCGTTGAATTTCTATAACTGTACAATTTCACCCATAAAACTCTTATAATTCATCAATTAACTCCAATTTCTAGGATTTCCTATAAAATCACAAAATACAAGCCAAAAGTGAGACATTATCTAGTATTTTTTTTTCAAATTAGACTTAATTAATAATAAAGCTAACCCTACAATTACTAAAACTAAAGAACTATCAAATTCCCCCACATTTAGCATTTTATTTGTCCCAAAGCAAAAATACTAAGCCAATGGAAAAAAACACGAACAAAAGACTCAAAACGAAATGAGAAAAACACTAAGCACAAAACACATAAAGACCAACACAATTGACTCATAAACACATTTCATCCCTCCATTAGCATCATAACAAATCGAATTAATTGAGCTATGCGAAAAATTCATTAATTCTCAAAGTTGCAAAAAATTGTGCTCCAGCATACTTATTTAATCATAACTAGCCCTAAATCAAATACATCAAAGATTATCTATCCACAAACCAAAAAAAAAAAACAAATTCATCTATCAAGTTTCACATAACATACCCCTTATTCCACGTGTTTAAAGTTAGTATATAATCTTATCGTCCAACAAATACCCTAAAAGTCTACCATAACCTGAAAAATGAATCACATCTCTACCACTTAAATTCAAATACAAGCACAAATCAAAATGTCTTTCTTTTGGTTTTAATGAGGCCTTGGTAGAGGATAGGTATTTTTAGGCTAGTGAACTACAAAATAATTAATCATGCTTACTAAATTCTTTTTTAAATGAAACTTGTTGGCCCTAGGCACCAAGAAGAGGGGGGGGGGGGGGGGGGGTTGAATTGGTGCATAAAATTAAAATTGACAAAGAGAAGAGAAATGAGATGAGAGAAAACACAAGGTTTATAGTGGTTCGGGTATAATCGACCCTATATCCACTCCCCAATTCTTAGAAATTGGATATTCCACTATCTTTCAAACCAAACTTTTACACTTGTGTTTTGAAGGCTCACACAATAACCTATACTTATATTTTGCAGCTTACACAACGACCTTTACAACTTGTGTTTTAACAGGCTCACACAACAACCTCTCTTAGTGTTTTGACAGGCTCACACTATAACCTATTACACTTAGTATTTATGCTCACACCCAATAATGACTTAAAGAATAGAAAAGAGTGAGTAGAAAAATTGCAAGAGTGTGGGTACAAAGTTATTAATTCTCTTGCATTTACATATGTTTGGTGAGGTATTTATAGTCTCTACCCACCAAAGAGACGTTGCAATAAAACTAGTACAAAATCATCAAAGTGTGCTAGGCAGATTTTCACATTAAATGCTTGACAGTCATGATTAGCGATTGCGAATTCCAAATTCCATGAGGAAAATCCTGTTTGTGTCTAACTGCTAGTCCACTTGGCAGCTTCTGATTAGTTCACCAGAAAAATATAGTCGTTGCCTTTCACTTGCTCTCAAAAGTAGCTGTCACGATTTATCTTGTACAGGATGCGACTCTGAATGTGAATTCCTTTGTGAAAAGTGTTTATCTTCTTCTTTTGGGTTCGCAGTCGCTACTAATAAGTTCCCATCATGATTTTTGACTTCCAACGGTTACCTAGGACACTTGTCAAGCTATGATTGTGGACTTAATTGCATCTTCAGTTACTTCAAAATTCACGGTAGCAACTGAGGCAAGTTTTACACAGTGAATTCGTATGTCACTTTTGGAGTTCTTTCTTTGGATGAGTCGCGGCCGAGAAGGACTCCACAATTTCGTTCATCTGATCTTCTAGCAAGTCTTCTAATGGATCATGGCCGTAAATCTTAGATTGCGATCGTGATTTAGAAGTTACTTCATATTCTTTGAAGACTAAGATTTCTATCCAACTTCTAACTTAAAGACTAACAAAAGAGGTTGCAAAACAACACTAAATTGAATCATTAGAAATGATCAATCCCCTTTGTCAATATCAAAAGTGGTCTAAGACTTAAGGTTAACTACCCTAGTCCAACAACTAACATTGGTCTTAGGCATGCCATGTAAACGAACCACTTCTTTAAAGAAAAAAAATCAACAATATATGTTGTATCATTTGTTTTAGAACATGCAATGAAATGAGCCATTTTATTAAACCTATAAGTAACAAAAAATATGTTATTTTTTGCCACTTTGAAACCTTAGTAAACCAATAATAAAGTCCATGAAAATATGAATCCAAGGCTGGTTAGGTACAGGTAAAGGGGTATACAAGCAATGAAATTTAAACCTAGACTTTGTTGACCTATATGTAATGCACTTATCATAAATAGATTACATATCATGCTTCATATTAGGCTAGTAAAAATGCTTATTCAATATATCTAAAGTCTTTTGTAAACCAAAGTGCTTCTTCAAATGACTCCTAAGAGTATTTCTAATAAGCAACTTATGAATAGAACAAATAGTCACACATAATTTGGCTTTCTTTAATAAAAATCGCTCATGCCTATAGAAATAATCAAATGCATATTTATCACACGCATTCCATACTTGGCCAAAATCATAATCATTAGCATGCAAATCCTTAAGCAACTAGAAACTAAGTAATTTAGTTTTTAAAGAACTAAGTAATACATACCTCATTCATAATGCATCGGCCATAATGTTTTTTTCCCATGCCTGTACTAGACTACATAAATAAACATTTTAATGAACTCTAACCACTCACCATGTCCTTTATAAAGTTTACCTTATGATTTCAAGAACTTTAAGCTCTCATGAACAAAATTAATGATCAATTCCCTCAGCCATAAATAATGATGCCATGTTTGAAGAGTTCTCACCAACTCATAAGGTTTCTTTTCATAACTAGGATAGTTTAAGTTTGCCCCATGCAACTTTTCACTAAAATAAGTAATTAGTTTGGAATCTTACATCAAAATAGTGTCTATTCGAATCTTATATGCTTCACATTCTACATCAAAAGTTTTGTCAAAGTTAGGCAAACATAACAAAGGTGCATTAGTTAACTTAGATTTTAAAACATTTAAAGCTTATTCATGCACATCATCCCACATAAAACTAACATTCTTTTTAACAAGTTCATTTAAAGGTCTAACAATCAAACTAAAATCATTAACAAAACTTTAATAAAAACTTACTAAACTGTGAAATCTTCTCACTTCATTCACATTCTTAGGTGTAGGTGTAAGGCTTAAAACTTGGTTCTTAGGGGTCTCTAAAAAATAAGGGCTACTTTCATTATAAGATGAACATGATAAGGCTAAATTTGATTGATATTATGATGATTTTAATGATATAATGATGACTAATTAATATATAATATGAGTTATAAAGAATGTCTAAGAGATATAAAGGTGAAAGATGTTAAATCACAATGAGGAAGTAAGTGCAAGTTAAGATATGTAAGTAAGCATATGTAATAAATGATAATTAATGAACATTAATAAATGATAGAATTAGAGGTTTAATAATGAAGAATATTTCAATACTTTAAATGGAATGAAGTTATATTAAATGATATGTTAAAAGAAATGAAAATAATGGAAGCTAAGGTATAAACTAAGTTAGGTGTAAGATCTTTGATGGCTATTAAGGTATGCAAGTGTGTATACTATGTGATTAAATGACATATTAATTAAGTGCTTTAGATTTATTTTATATGTCTAAAATTTGTGTTTAAAGTATCTTCAAGGAAGGAAGGAAGAGTTAAATAAATACGTAACTATCATGTCTTTATGTCATTGCCACTATTTGTTAATATGTGGTTAATATGTCTACCTATGTACATTTAAATGACATGATAATGGTGTTTTATAGATGTATTTTAGATGTCTAGAGTTTTTATTAGAAATGTGTTAAAGAAAGGAGTAAAAGGTTGGAAGCAAAGCTTGTAGAAGATTTGAATGCTTTGTTTAGGCATTTTTGTTTTTTCACACCCTTTTATCTTTACTTTATTTCTAAAAATGACACTAAATCCATTTTACATCATTATTAATGCCTAAAATGGTGTTCAAAGTATATATTAGAAAATAAAAAAAGGGTGAAAACATAAGTTTATTGGTTAAAAGTAGCATTTTTGGTGGACTTTTTCTAGAATTCTCCATTTGAGCATTTTAATCTTTTAACACTCTTCTTCTTTACCTTCAACCTAAACATGACTTATTCTCCATTGCTCATCAATTATTATTAGTTCATAATGTAAATAAACTCTCAGAAAATCTTGCTTCAATCCATGGCTACAAAATCAAGTTAGGAGAATCAAGTTTGCTCATCCATCTTCTTCCATCTTTTAAAGCAAGTTGGTAACTTTCTTCTTTTTATTTTAAGTATGTTATAATATTACATATTTATTGCATATTGGTTATATGTTTGAACAAGTGTGTTTATGGTTTTTTTGAGCTTAATAGTGATGGAAGAGATGAAGATCAGTCTTAATTTGACATGAAAAGTGGTGTCTTCAAAAAGAGTCATAAAAGTGCTTGAAATGTATGAGGTGTTAATGTTTAATTAGATGTTAATTAGTGTTCTTATATTCATGTTTAAGAAGAGAGTTGAACTTAATTGGTGTTTCACACCTTAGTTGAACTAAGGGCAATATTGATTTATTATACAATTAGAGCTTTGAAAGGTGTTGATGTATATAGATTGATTACATGAATTATTGAAAGTTATTAACTTCTTAAATGCTAATTAGCATCCTAAATTTTATATTTTAGATGTGAATTAAGGTCAAATGGTATTTTACACCTTGGTTGAGATGGAGGAAATATTGATGTCTTAACGATCTTTACAAAGTCCTTATGCAAAAGAAAAAAATTATGTTTAAGAAGAGAATTGATGTTAAATTGTGTTTTTCAATATTGTTTGAAGCTCTAGACCTTATGATTAGTGTTATATGTGAATGAAGGAGAATAGTACATGAATACCATAATGAGTATATGAATAGTTTATGATAAGAAATGAATATGTTGATGAATTTAGAAGTATAAATTGATGATCATGAAATTAGTTAAAGACATTAACTATAGATCACTGCATTATTTAATGGTGATGTTAATGTTGACAATATGAATTAGATTAATGGGAAATGGAAATAATGAGCTAAGTTTGAATGATGATAGTTACCTTTTAAGTTAGAGACAGTGAAAGTTATGTTTGCATGCTTGATTAATGTTTAGGACATCATTGTCCTTATAAAAGCTTTTGCTAATATGTCAATTTTGTATTATGTATTTTATGGATGAGTTTAAGTAACTCTCCATATTTTTGATGTTATAGAAATAATGTAATAAATGTCTATGCTTAGGCATGTGGATGGGTGAGATGATTAAAAGCAAGTTAGGATAAAGCTAAAAGCAAGTAAGGATAAGGCAAAAAGATAGAAAAATATCAAAACCAAAGCAAGGAAGAGTTATGGCTAGCAATAAAAGGTGAAAGATTTTAATTGCTTTTCATTGTCCATTACATACTTGCATCATGAGTTTAAATGCATAGGCTATAGTAGGCCAAGCTATATTAATATGAAATTCATATGCATTCTTACAAAATGAAATAAAATACCATCATGCAATGCTATATTTTAATGCCATGTGTTGTGAGGGTAGTTCAAGGAAGAAGTGGGAATCCAAAGAGTCATAGCTAGCTATGTAAGGATTATAACCTATGTGAAATGAATGTAATGTTATCCATGCATGACACAACTAGTAAGGAAACACCCCTAAGATAAAGTCAAGGATATAACTAATGAGGCAACTCGCCTGAAAGTGCAAGGCTAGAGAGGCAACTCCTTTGTGTGAGAAAGATAAGTAAACCAAGTAAGGATTCCTATGGACTTGACTATCCATGTACGTAATGTTTTACTATGTAAAAAATCTAGGAATAGGAGGTATCATGTAGCTAGAGATGCATTCATGTAAAGGCATGTGAGCATGTATATGGACAATATAAATTCCTCACTGAGTTTCCCACAAGGAGCTCACCCTCCCACCCACACACAAATTGTTTTACAGGTTGAACATAGGATTGATATATTGATTGATGGCTAAAGATTAATGGTTATAAATGACGATTTAAGTTATATATCATATATTGTCAAGGCATTATAATGTTTCTTCATAGTTGCCTACAATAATGATGTATATGTATAATTAGAAGAATTATAAATGTATTAAGAAAATGTTAAGTATATCTTGTATTCTTAGTAATCTTCTCATAGTCTAAATTATGAATAATGTGATATGCATATGTTTAAGGCTGATAAAATGTAAAATAATTATGTTGCATGATTAAAGGAAATGATGTTAAGGCATACTATGATTTATAACCCATATAAGATAAGTATTGGATGCTTATGATAATGAAAGGAATGTTATAGCTAAAGTGACCTTTAGGATTTTCTAAATGGGAGAATTTTACATTCAATAATGTATATATAATCAAAGTAAGTAAAGGAAAGACTAAGGAATTGGTTGATAAGTTTAAACTCTTCCACTTATGACATGATAATAAATGAATTAAATTGTTATATATGGGCTATAATGACGAGTAATTAGGCTTTTTATGGGTTTTGAAGGCCTTAAGCCTTCTCATTCCCTAGCATCAGCATGGCCTAGAATCTGGGTCATGACAGTTGGCCAATCTCTTATCACCTTTATCTTTTTTTCATATACACTAATTCCTTGTGAACTAACAACATATACAAGAAACATAACATATTCCATGCAAAATGTGAACTCCTTAAGATTAGCATGCGATTGATGTGCTCTCAACATATAAAAATATGATGTAAATGTTTCACATGTTCATCCATATTCTTGTTACGAACCAAAATGTCATCAAAGTAAACTACCATAAATTTTCCTATGAAAGCGTACAAAACCTGATTCATTAACCTTTAAAATGTATTAGGTGCATTAGTTAAAACAAAGCGTACCACTGACCACTCATACAATCCATACTTTATGAATGCAATTTTCCACTCATATCCCTTTTTCAAGAAAATTTTATAATAGCCACTTTTCAAATCAATTTTGGAAAATAAACAAGAGCCATGTAATTCATCAAACATATCATCTAACCTAGGGATAAGATGTTTATACTTTATCATTATCTTGTTAATGGCTTGACAATGCACGCACATGTGCTATGTTTCATCTTTCTTTAGAACTAAGATGATAGGAGCCAAACATGGGCTAAGATTTTCCCATATAAATCCTTTTTACACTTACTAATCTACTTGTATTTAGATTTCTTTTTTTTCCTCGAGATTAGTTCTATAGGATAGTCAAATTAGTATGGTAGATCTATAAGAACACTAGGCAAAGATGGGTTAAGATTGTTAGTAAAAGGATCAGTATCCTTGTAAATGAGCACAAGTAGTTGTTGCCTAGTAATCAAAGCACTATTAACCTCAATTTTTTCTTAAACAAGTTCTTTTTCTTGTTTTCCTTCCTTTTTTACACAAATTTCTTTTTAATGTTTCAATAAGGCCTAAAACTTGGTTATCAAGGGTCTCTCATAAATAAGGGCTCTTTCTCCTAAGTGATAAGCACGAGGAAGCTAAATTTCATGAAATAGTGATGATTTAAAGTTATAATGATGATTAATTAAGATATAGAAAGGATGACTAAGAGATATAAAGGTGAAGGATACTAAGTCATAAGGAGAAAGTACGTATAAGTTATGATGCATAAGTAAGCCTATATAAGAAATGATGATTAATAAACATGAATGAAGAATCATGGAATTAGAGGTTTTATAATGAAAATATATTAATATTTTATATGCAAGGAAGTTATGTTAGAGGATATGTTAAAAGAAATGAAAAAGGATGATGGAAGTTGAGGTAAAGTTATTTGTAAGATCATTAATGGCTATTGAGATATGTAAGTGTATTTTATGTGAGATTTAATGGCATATTCATGAGGTATTTTAGAGTTATTTTAGATGCCTAAAGTTTGTATTTAAACTGTGTTAAAAGAAGGAAGACAGATTTAGATAGTTGTATAACTACCTTGTCTTAATGTTATTGTCTATGTTTGTTTTGTGCGTGCCTAATTTGTGTCAGGCTTTATAGAACAAGCATAATGGAAAACTAAAATTTTCTACATCAAAAACCCATAAAGGATACATGCGATTCAATTAAGTAGAAAAGAAAGATATGAAAAACCTTACCAATTCAGACAAGAGATGCAAAATCATTGCATTGTAGAGAGGTGGTTTACATCGGCAACATCAAGCCTTAAGCTTGGAGTCGAATCAAGATGTCGCTAAAGGATGATTACCCTTTACAAGTATCCACATGAATAAGCTACCTCCAAAATGTATAGTGTGCTAGCATTAAGGTTTATATGACTTTTTCTTTAATGTTTTCTGAATAAAAATGTGAATGTTCTCACACACTAACAGAAAACCCTAAAATGTACATATACATCTCAATCGTTAAGATATTTATGCCAACTCTATATCTTAAAGATACAGATAAGATAATATTATATTTCATTTTAACCTTTAAAATGAAATAGATATCTAAATAATTTTGATAATACCTCTAATTATCTTAATTATAAATAAAAAGAGTAGTAAACTAAATTTCATTTTGGCCTATTCTATGTCTGTGACCCTATAGGTTCACATAATATTGGTAGTGGGCCAAAATCTATTTTTGACTCACAAGTTATAAGTGGTCTATAGTAAGACATTATGACCACTCAAATTATGTAAAGGTCAGTAATTCAACCTAACCTATTTTAGGAATAGTATTATAATTCTTGTGTCACATTATATCTCAATTGAACAAAAGGCATGAACCATGCCATCCTTATATAGTTCAATTTGTTCTCAATTTTCAAGTAGATTGATGTAAAATGATATCGATGACATTTATCAATTCATTTATATGTGGCCACACAATCTCTTTAGTCTAACTCATTGAAAGGCCCAACAATATATTTCTCATAAATGTATGAAGGACAAATACCTTCTTAATCACTCATATTCCTCTATAAGATTTACTTCATATCCAATATCAGTCTATATAATCATTTGGTTAAAGATAATGTTGTATCGTATCAAAACATGAAGTTCATCATATTATAATCCATGGTGATTTTTAGGTCGGATGATTAAGTTAATACTATTACATGAGAATCACTTATAAAGGTTTATCCATGCAATGTTCTCATAACAGCTCGGTCCAATATAATGTTTCTTAAACATGTATCATTATGTTTGACTTAATGTCACATATCCATGACTAGTAAAATATAGCCATCACTCAAAACACATATTAGTCTTCATTTATAATTATCTTAATATGAATGACTGACTAAGGACAATTTAGAATAGATTCTTTACACCTAAAGATTTTACTATCATGTCAAATACTTGATAATATTAGGTAGAATTAATTATTCATATAGTTAATCATTTAGTTTTAAACAAAATAGATATTTAATAAAATTACAACCATAACATTATTGAGAAAATATACGTTAGAAGAAATAACCTAGGGTATATAACTAATAGCCTTCCACTTATACTAGACTGAATAAAAAATGTATCTAATACTCATTGACCTAGCTTGACTCTCATCATTTAGTTGTTACAGCAGTTTGGTAAATGGATTAGCAATGTTTTCATTGGTTAGCATTCTACATATCTTCATGTCTCCCTTCCCGTAGATCTCTTGAATGAGGTGAAAATGCTTAACTATGTATATGGATCATTGTGCTACAGCTCCATTATTATCACAATACAGGTCCACTAGATTGGAGATGCTAGGAATAACAACCAATCTAGTAAAAAATTTCTTAATGCAAATAACTTCCTTAGATGTTTCTAAGGTAGATATGTACTCTGCTTTTATTGTAGAGTTGGTCAAAGTGCCTTACTTTGAACTTCTCTAACTCATTACACCTCCATTTAAATAAAATATAACCTGACTATGATCGAAAATTGTTCTTGTCAAACCAGAAGTTAGTGTCTATGTAACCATTTACAAATGGCTTGCCTTCTTGTCATCCATATATTAATAATGCATCTTTAATCCTTCTTAAGTACATAAAGATATTCTTAATAGTTATCCAATGACTTTCACCTACATCTGACTAGTACCTACTCATTGTACGTAGAGCATATAAGACATCAAGTTGAGTACATAACATGTCATACATGATAGATCTAATAGCATAAGCATATGAAATCTTACTCATACATGCTCACTCATCTTGTGTCTATGGACACTAAGTCTTACTAAGAGTTATGCCATATGGCATTGGCAAGAATCCTCTCCTAGAATCTTGCATACTAAACCTATTCAGTACCTTATCAATATATTTACTTTAACTTAGGCCAATAAGCCTTTAGATCTATCCCTATCGATCTTAATTCCTAAATTATAGGTGACTTCACCTAAGTCTTTCATTGAAAATAATTCCCTAACCATAATTTAACATTTTATAGGTTAAGGATATCATTTATAATGAGTAATATGTCATCAACATATAGCATAAGGAAAACTAGTGTATTCCCACTAACCTTCTTATAAATGCAAAGATCATTTTCATTTTTTATGAAGCCAAACTATTTGATTGCTTCATCAAAGCAAAGATTTCGCCTCCAATAACCTTACTTCAATCCATAAATGGATATTTGAAGCTTACAAACCTTTCTAGAATTCTCAAGATTGATAAAAAACTTCTAGTTGTGTCATATACACATCCTCAAGAAGATTTCCATTAATAAATGTTGTTTTGGTGTCCATTTGTCATATCCCATGTTAATATTATGCAGTTATGGCAAGGAGAATATGAATGGATTTAAGTATAACTATTGGTGAAAAGGTTTCAACATAATTTATACCATGTGTTTGCTTGTAACCATTTGTAACCATCCTTGCTTTATAGGTTTGCACATTGCCATCCATATTTTTTTTTTTAAAAAAAAAAACCCATTTACACCCAATAGTTTTTAAACCATTAGGTGGATCTATCAAAGTCCATACTTAATTATCATACATATATTGCATTTCAAATCTCATAGCCTGTAACCATTTATCAGAGTATGGACTACCCACAGCCTCTTAATAAGATGTGGGCTCATTTTGGTCTACAAACATCACTTCATCACTATTAGTTAAGAGAAATATGTATGTCTTTAGTATTAATGTGTTCTTATAGACCTTCTTAGCGCTTGTGTTACTTGTACAAGTTTAAAAATAGCTTTTGAATCCTATTGAGATTTCAAAAGTGATTCACTATTATCTTGTGGTTCTCAAATTTCTTCAAATTGAACTTTACTCCCATTAATTTTTTAGAAATGAACTCTCTTTCTTAAATGACACCATTCTAAGCAACAAACACTTTATTCTCAAAAGTATTGTAGAAGTAATATCCTTTAGTTTCTTTAGGATATCCCATAAAATAGCTTTTATCTGATTTAAGTGTTAATTTTTCTAAAATTTTATGCTTCACATGCGTATAACAATCCCAAAATCTTTAGAAAAGACAAACTATGAGGTTTCTTAATCCATTTCTCATATGGTGTCTTTTCAACTGTCTTTGATGGAACTCAATTTAGAATGAACGCAATAAATTCCAAGGTATACCCCCCAAAAAGATATTAAAAGATCTGTCTAACTCATCATATATTAAACCTTATATAATAAGGTTTGATTTCTCCATTTAGTTACACCATTTCACTATGGTGTTCTTGGTGGTGTTAATTGTGAGACTATCTTATAATCTCTAAGATGATCGATCAATTCTTAGCTTAAATACTCACCACGTTGATATAATCAAAGTGCTTTAATATTTTTAACACGTTGATTTTGTACTTCATTTTTTAAAATGTTGAACATTTTAAAAGATTTAAACTAACGTTTCCAAAGATATATATAATCATACTTGCTATAATTGTTTATGAAAATAATGAAGTAATAGAAATCTCCTCTAGCATTTGAACTTAATGGTATGCATACATCAATATGTACAAGGCCTAAAAAGTCATTAGCCCTTTCACTATGCCCTATGAAAGGGGCTTTAGTCATTTTGCCCAATAACACGATTCACACATCTCAAATGATTTAGAATAAAAAAAATACAAAAGTTCATGTTATTAGAGCTTTAATATGTGTTTCTTATTTATATGGCCCAGATGACGATGCCAGAGATAGTCATAATTTGAGTCATTAAATTTTGTTGTCCCTTGGCACCAAGAAGGGGGGTTGAATTGGTGTATTAAAAAATTAAAAGACAAAGAAGAGGGGAAGAAGAATGAGTAGAGATGAGACAATGATTTATAGTGGTTCGGGTATAATTGACCCTTATGTCCACTCCTCAATCTATCAATTGGGTATTTCACTAACTTAAGGTGTTTTTAAGCTCACATCCAACTTGTACAACTTGTGTTTTGATGGCTCACACATAACCTTACAACAATGTGTTTTTAGGCTAACACATAACATCACTCAAGTGTTTCACTAGGCTCACACTTAAACCTTTCTTGAAGTGTTTTTCAGGCTAACACTATAACCTTACAACTTGGTGTTTAATGCTGACACCTAACACTTACAATTTTATAAAGAAAATTAAAGAAAATGAGTAGCAAAGATTGAGAGCTTTAATTACTTGTAATAAATTTCTTTGCAACCTTCTTCATGGTTGTTTGACGGAGTATGTATAGCCAAACTTCACCAAAGAGACGTTGTAGAACATAGCTTATCAAATCTTTGAGAATGCTTGATAGATTCTTCAATAAATGCTCGACAGTCTCAATTCGAGGTCGCTACTACTCATTAGTGGTCGCGAAATTTAAATTTTTGAAGGAAAATCCCGTTTGTGTCTAACGGCTAGTCCACGTGGCAGCTTCTGATTAGTTCACTAGGAAAATATAGTCGTTGCTCTTTTACCTACTTTCATAAGTTGCGGTCACGAGCTTTCTTGTACAGAATGCAAATTCATTTGCCAAAAATGGTTATCTTCTTCTACACAGTTCGCGGTCGCTACCAACAAAATGCCTTCGCGAATTTTGACTTCCAACTGTTTGTTGGAACATGTGTCATGATGTGCCTGTGGACTTGCTTCCCTTTTGAGTCACTTCGAAATTCATGGTCGCGATTAGGGCGTGACACGCACCTCGATTTCGTTTGTCAATATTGGACTCTATCATTTGGATGAATCGTGACCCTGAATGGCTTCGTGATTTTGCCTGTTTGCTTTCTAGCAATGCTTCTTCACATATCGCTGTCGTGGATACAAGGTAGCGGTCGTGATTTAGAAGTCATTTTCCATGCTTGAGAAATTTTTAGCTTCATCCAACTTCCATCTTTAGATAAAAACTAAAGGCTGCAAAATAACACTTATTTGAAATATTAGACATGATCAATCTCCTTTGTCAAGATCAAAAGAGGCCCAAGACTTGGGTTAACCAATATTATAAATGGATTTAACATTATTATTTTTAAGATTTAGGACATAAAGACTATTTGATGGATGGGCATAACCTTAAAACATGTCATAATAAGAAATAGAGCATTTATTATTCTTAATAATAAACTTAAAACCTTTAATGTCCAAACAAGAAATAGAATAATGTTCCTACTCAAAGCAGAAACATAATAACATTTATTCAATTTTAAAATAAGTCCACTAGGCAAAGCTAACTTTCACAAAGTACGATTTTTTAAGATCTCTTAACCAAAGGTTTCCTTAAATAAAATAAAACTTTAAAGATGAGGATAATTCTCTTATTCAAGCAATAATATACTTTAAAGTACACTCATAAAGTATGATTGATCTAGTTGAGAGTATTGAGAGAGAATCTAGAAAGCTTGTTCTTTAAACTCTATTTTGAAGATATCACTTTGCAACATTTAAAAAATAAACTTTCTTGATTTCTAGGTCACTCTTGGTTCGCCTTTTTAATTTGACAATAGCTTTCATAATAGAATACTCGTTGAATGAAATAGTTCTCTGCTTGTTTTCATTGAGAGCAGGTTCTTTTATTGTTTAAAATAAAAAAAAATTAGTCATTAGAAAGAAAATGGTCACTTCATGTTACAAAGGTAGAGACACAACGCCCATTGGGAATTCTCCAAACTTCTTATTGAGTCATCAACCATCATTGATTTCATGAAAATAGGTGGTTGTCAAATAGAATACAACTCAACAGTTGTTGATACTAACGAAATACCTATTGGAACTAGTTATTAGAAAGAAGTTTGTCTCAACGATCCTCCTTTGACTTTCTTAACTCTTTATTCAACTAATTTCAATGGTTGTTTGATATTCTCAATGCTTGTTAAACTTTAATATCAACCCCTGTTGAAATATGAATAATGCTAACTATAGATTTATAGGAAGGTGTGAACTTGATGCTCTATTTTTCAAGATCTTTAATAGTACTTCAACAGTTGTTAGTGAACTTCCAAAACCCATTGAATATTCTCAATGCCTATTGTATTATTAAGAGTGTCTCGTTGGAGGGTCCAAAAACTTTAGCTTAATCTAGGGAGCTTTTCCAACACCTGTTTCGAGATCTTGAGAATTATTTTCAATTCAAGTCACTTAGTCTAATGTTGGTTACAATTGAGAGATCAAGAATACTGCCCATTGAGAAATTGCAACGTCTTTATGAAATGCTTAATTCAAGTCACTTGGTTAAACAACTATTATGAAAATGTCGTGCCTATTGAGAAATCGAGAACCATGCTTGTTGCAAAGTTCAATATGCATAGTCCATGTTTTTGTGTTATCCAACACCTGTTGTAATAGAGGACAATGCCTGTTGTGAGATCTAGAAGGTGTTGCTCATGCTAAGGTGATCTTCCAATGCCTGTTGAGTTCCTTCAATGTTCGTTGCTAGAGTGATAACACCTATTGAATTATAACAATGCCTATTAAATTGTCAAGCTTTGTTTGTTTGATCTTTATTATCTCAATATTTAGAGTTTCCAATCATAACTCTTTCTCTAGTCATCATGGTTCAATGAATTGTTGTACTTGTAAGAATTAACACAGATAACTTGGACAAAGGTTCGATGTGTTTGTGATCATCAAAATAAGATTTGGTTAAACAATCTTAAGAGATTCATCTCCCTCTTTATGATTGACTACATCCAGGGTATGACCAGACCTATAGTAAGGTCTGGTGCAATCACCCAGCACTTATAAATGCCCATCCCATTTAAAGAGGGGAAGACACTTGGAAACCCTAAGGTTACTCTACCAAAATTACTTCCCAAAGTATACTTAACAAAAAAAACTTAAACCTTAGCCCATTCCAGTCACTCCCAATGTATAACTAGACCTAATCGCTTTATTTTTTTGTGCATTTCCTAAGCATTTTGGAGGATATTAGACTCATTGTATGCCTTTGAGGGCTGAGGGTAAGGATATCACTAGAAAACATCTAGGACCCCCCAACACCCTTTTCCATTTCCCTCTCTTTTATTTACTTGTTTTCAAAAAAAAAAAAAAAAGAGGGTAGTATGGCCTTCATTGTAGGCTAGACAATCCCTAGTCTGAGCTGTACAACCTCAATATTAGGTCGTACAACCTAGTTTTCCTAAAAGACAATTTTTAGTAAAGTTTATTTTCTTCTTCAAATTTTTTCGTTTTTAAAAGCACTTTTTTATGATATTTTATGACTCCAGTGGTAGAATAATGTGAGGTTTAATGACCAAGGACCCTTATTCACTTTTAAAATGTAGTCTTGGTTATGTTTCACATGGTTTTATTGCTTATTGCACCAAAAAGCCCTTGAGATCTTTCATTTAATTTTGCAAAGATGTTTCAATTCTATTTTAATCATCTCTGGGCCATGATCAAGTGATGAACTTGAGGTTCCATTGACCTTGGGAGTTCACTTTATGTTAGGAGTTTATGTATTAACCATGTGAATAGTGTTTTGGTTCCTCAATCCCCCTTCTTGACTTGGCATTCTAACTTTTTCAATAGTTAGTTGTGTTATGGGTGTTTTAACTCTTTTTGAGCAATAAGGAAGGGGTCATCAACCATAGGATCTCATTTGGGTGAATCTTTGCCTTAGGCCATTCAATATCCTCTAAGTATGCTTTGCATTGCATATTTATCCCTTTGATTATTCATGACTCATGCATTTTCATAATGTTTTATATACTGATTTGTGATGTTGGAATGAGTTACCAGGGACATTAGATATATATTTAGGGACCTTGCCTTTGGAGATGTAGTAAGATGGTTATAAAGGACTTCATTCTCTTTTCCCTTAGTTTCTTTATTTATTTTTTTCATCATTTGATTACTAACTTCTTCTCTTCTTTTAGGTATAGGTGTTTTATTTGAGTTAAGCCATAAATTGGTCTTAATGATCACTCTATGTGATCATAAATGATGGATGTGTGCATTTTGCATGATGTATGTGATGGATGGATGCATGGATATGCATGATGAACCCCATACAATGATGCATGACCCCACTTCCTTGTGGATTGATATAATTATTTAGTTTGCTCAATTATGCTAGATGTATGCTTAGGACTGTTAATTGGACTAATCAATAACTTGGCTAAAATATTAAAAATGAACCAAAGATACCCAAAAGTCAGATCTCAATATCCGGGCAGTTTAGGGGTGCCTAACCTCTTCCCCAAGACATAACCAATTTATGAGCCCAATTTCTGATGGGTTAAAGACAAAATGAGCCTTTTTAATTGACTTAGATTAGGTTCAGATTTTACCTTCCTTAAATTCTTATCCCAAACAAAGTTAGGTGGCGACTTCACATTTCCTAGGGATGGTACCAATGTATTGTCTCATATTTGGTCCCCCAATAACCATCATTTTGGACTTAGTGCTTTAAATAAATGCAAGGCCTAATAGGATCCCCATTGATCCAAGCGCTGCCACTTCTTGGGGTCATTACCAATGTAAAGACCCATATCCCTTTGATCCCCTATTAAGCAAAAAAAGGATAGAGTCATAAGCAAGATTCCACATGTTCGCACAAAATCCCAAGGCATTCATAATGGCAACTCCTCTGGGGAATCAAAATTGACTTCACATTAAACCTTTGGTTCACTTTTAATATTTTAAACATGTTAGTGATTTAGTCCCTTGCATTTATGTAGCCTCCATACTTCGAGCATTAGGTTGCATTTAAATGAACCAATGGTTTTCTAAACTTAAGAGTTATGCTCCATTCGGGCTTAAGAGATTATGAAGAGGATTCATCACTCATGAGCCTAGTACCTTTGAATATATCAAATGGAGGATCACGACAACCACCCTTAATCTTATAGGGAGCCATCAAGTACAACAACCCTATCAACCATTAGGCGCACGTAGGAGCCAATAGCACCTTGGAATAGGTCATCCCTCTTGTTTGCATTTCTTCCTTACAAGAAAGGGAAAGTCCTCGAAAAACATGATTAGGTATTCCTAATGTAAGCACAAATGTTACCCTATCCCTTTTGTTGTAACTATCCCTATGTGTAAATACTTATATATTTCCCCTTCCTAGCCATGTAAATAATTTTTGTGTACATCTCTATCTCCTTAAAGGGATTTTATTCCTAACTTGTACATATTTCTTCAAATAATGTAAAAAGTTCTTACTTTTAGTGCCTTTGTGTATATGTTCTTTTGAGACTTTAACTTTTCCCAGTCTTAGGTCACCCCTCATATTCTTTACCCCATAATGGTATAAGAATGGGACCTCATTTAGGAAAGAGCCATTAGACCTCATTTTAAGGGATGAATAAGTTTGGAAGTCTCTTTTACAAAATGATTTATACATAACATACATCGATGCATAGATTACTTATTCATACATCATATTGATGACCCTTATCTTGTAGCCATCATAGCTTAATCCAAATCCTCATAGAAGAAAAGGGGCAATCAACTTGCTAAAAATAGTAAGACTCCAAGTCCCAACAAAATAATTGACCTGATCATGGAACTAACCATACCATAGGAGATCTTGGAAAAGATTATGGTTGACTTCAACAACAAGATGGAAGAGAGGATTGTTGAGGAAGTAAATAAGTGCATCAATGAGATTCTAAAAAGGGGGAGACCTCTGCCAATAGAACTAATAAAGGAAAAGCACGAATAAAAGTGCCCTAACCTGTGGTAATTGATGATGATGTATTTAGAATGAAGGCATGAAAGAAAGCTTGCTAGAGAAGTAGGGAGTATTACATTTATTCTACATAAACCCGTGGAGAGTGAGAATGTGAGCTCTCGATTTGATGACTTTGCCAAATAGTTGGAAAAAAAATATAGAAGGCCTTGGTTATTAAAGGTTTAGAGAAGGGAAAAACATTGAGGAAATACTGGCCCGCAAACTTGAAAAGCTACTAGCTAACTTCCATATGCTTAAGCTTCCCAAATTCATGGGGATTCAGAATGTTAAGAACCATATTTGTTCACATGTGCAAGTTATGAAGGCATTCAAGGTTATGATAGACACTATGTTAGAACTCTTTGAGTTATCATTAGAAAGGTCTACTAAGACATGGTAC
Source organism: Omphalea diandra (assembly GCA_949677035.1). Lineage (NCBI taxonomy): Eukaryota > Viridiplantae > Streptophyta > Magnoliopsida > Malpighiales > Euphorbiaceae > Omphalea > Omphalea diandra. Next base: position 2,427 of record CATIWR010095935.1, on the reverse strand, counting down.
TTCAACTAGGCAAAGACCATTAAGGAGGATTAGAAGGAGCTTACAGAAGCTTTTGAAAGGCACTATACCTGTAATTTTGATCCAGAAGTCATATTGTAAGGCTTGAAGTCTTTAAAATAGAAAACTGATGAAAACTTAAATTAATACATCATGAGATGGAAGAAGAGGGCCTCAAAGGCAACCACTAGGCCCATAGGTAAGTCTTGTTGATCATCAAGGGGGATTTACCTAGTATTGGCACTAGGAGCAGAGGGATGTTAGTCAGGAACTTTAAGGATCTATAAGAGACAGTTTGTACGCTAAGGAATTAGAATTTGAATCAAAGAGGCAATATGAAGAAAGAAGAAACACCCTGTCTTAACCTCAGGCCGAGGGAAACAAGATGACTAATATCAATGTAGTAAGGACACCAAGACAATTTACTAATTTAGGGATGCCTTTATCCAAAACATTCAAGATATTGCAAAAAAAAGGGTGTTGAAGCCTTTGGCATCGAAATGGCTTACCAATCCATTACTTAGGGGTTACAATGTTAATGCTTATTGCACTTTTCATCAAGAGGCAGGACAAAACACTGATGACTATTATAGACTAAGGCATGAGGTTCAAGATCTCATCGATAACAAGATGATTATTCCACCACGTTCTAAAAGGCCTAGCATCTATGGAAAACTATCATAATATTCCTCCCCCAAGTCAAGGGATGTTTATAATAGATTATAGGATTCCTGAAGAAGTTGTTCTTTCCAAAATTAAGGGGGGGTCATGAGGGAGGCTCATGTTTTTTGCATTATAATCCCGGGTAAAGCTTGGATGAGGAGATACAAAAAATGTAAAGGAGGACAATGATCCTATTATGGGAGGAGAGTGATTAAAAGAAAGAAGTTGAGCAAGTAAGCCATATGACCTATAGAAGGAAGTACTACCCTAACAGGGAAGCCCCTAAGGAACTAAGGGTAAAGAAAATGTCAAATGAACTTGTTGGGAAGGAAAAAGAGGACGATAATTCTATTATGAAATAATTGAAGAAAATGCCTACTCAGATTAGTGTGTGGGAGCTACTTATTAGCTTTCAAAAACATAAAAGGGTTATGGTAAAAGCTTTATGCAACCTTATCATTTCTAGTGAAGCTACTCCAAAGGATGTTGTTGCATTAAAGACATAAGTGTAAAATCACTTTCTTGACTAAGGATCTACCACTTAAATGAATGGATCATAATTTGGCCTTATTCATCCAAGGTGAGTTAAAAGAAGGCATACTCTGTGTGTAATGGTAAATGATGGATTTCGGATTAACATTTGCCTGTTGAAATTGTTACACAAGTTTGGACTGCCAGAGACATATTTGGAGGCTTCCAATAGTGCCATTCAGGCCAATGATGATAGTCGAAGGCCAACTTTAGGTGTGTTCAAGACTTTGGTAAAAATAGGCATAATGGAGACAATGGTGGAATTTACAGTTTTGGACATCCTAATCACCTTTTCACATTTGTTGGAAAGACCATAGTATCATCCTCTTAGTAGTATGCCTTCCACTATTCACCAGAAGGTTAAGATTCCTTGCAAATGAGAGATTGTGACCATTTGTGCAGGGGTCAGAGAAATTATATCAGCCTTAAGTATGTTTATTCTACATCTTCGAGGGTTTCAGGTTGTTGGAGTCACTGACAAGTTGGTTGATCCTAAAGTGATGAGGATTACAAAGAACATGAACTTTTCGACCAGGACAGGGGTTAGGGAAGAATTCCACTGGCATATCAGAATTCCCAAAGATTCCAACTTAGACTACAAGGGAAAGATTAGGCTATCACGATGAAAGGTCAAAGCTAAAAGTGAGAGACTAAAGGGATCATTGTCAGATTTCTTTGTGAAAGAAAGGGAAGCCATTGATAAATTCGAGCAAGAAGTCCTTGAGAATGAGAAGTTGTCAAGCAAAGATATAGATGAACTCGAGAAGGCCTTTTTCTATATGGATATTGGTAAGATAGGACATCAAAATTATCGAGCCTCATTAGAAGAAGGATAAACTATAACATCCCTATCCACATTCATTGACATTATCACATGAACATATTCATTGCATAAATGATATGAAATCCCACATGAACATATGCATTGGATAAATGATCATTTAGTCATGCGATTTGTAGAAGCATGACAATGACACATGCACCCTTATATTTGGGACACTTGAACATATATGTAGTGTTTGTATAGTTGCATGGAAAATTGCCTTATGTTATGTGCATGTTATAACATCATAAATAATGGTGTTATAGAGCTTATTTAAGAGTATAACGAGCATTTAAGGATTGAGAGATGGATAAAGGTGCTTAAGGAGTGAAGAAGAGGGACTAAAAGAGGAAAAGTGAACTTCCAACCAATGGAAATAAAGCACCATGATTTTATATTGTTATAATAAGTTT
>CATIWR010095926.1:0-32924 GCA_949677035.1 Omphalea diandra | reverse complement strand
AGTTTTTCATAATTTTTCAACTCCTAGAACACCATAATAAAATGGTGTTATAGAGAGGAAAAATAGAACTTTGGTAGAAATGGCTAGGACAATGCTCAATGAGTATTCCTTACCAAATTACTTTTGGGCCAAAGCCATTAATACCTCATGTTATATTGCAAATAGAGTTTTCAAAAGACCCATTCTCAATAAAACCTCTTATGAGCTATGGAATGGTAGAAAACCTAAGATCTCATATCTAAGAGTATTTAGATGTAGGTGCTATATTTTGAATACCAAGGATAATCTTAGGAAATTTGACTCTAAGACGAATGAAGGAATCTTCTTAGGCTATTCCACCTCAAGTAAGGCATATAGAGTATTAAATAAAAGTTCTATGGTAGTTGAAGAGTCTATGAATGTCATTTTTTATGAATATAGTAAACTTGATCTTGGGAAGGGTACTTTTGTTGATAATCTTATAGGTGAACTAGAAAAGTTGGAATTGGAAGATACTATAAGAAAAGATGATAAAGAAGAAGGTGAATCATCAAGAATGGATGAGGAACCACAACTTCAACAAGAGGATGAACCAAGACAAGAGCTACCCAAAGATTGGAGATTCTCCAAGTATCACCCCAAGGACTTGATCATTGGTGATACATCAAAGGGTGTAAGTAGTAGATCTCAATTACATCATTTAGATAATAATCTTGCATTTGTTTCTCAATTAGAGCCAAAATCAATTGATGAGGCCATTGAAGATGAAAGTTGGGTACTTGCTATGCAAGAAGAACTCAACCAATTTGAGAGAAACAACGTATGTAAACTTGTATCTAGGCCTAAAAATCACCCAATTATAGGTAGTAAGTGGGTGTTTAGGAACAAGTTAGATGAGCAAGGTGTCATCACTAGAAACAAGACTAGATTGGTTGCTAAGGGATACAACCAAAAAGAAGGCATAGACTATGATGAAACCTTTGCCCTCGTAACAAGATTAGAGACCATTAGGATTCTCTTAGCATTTGCATGTCATATGAACTTTAGACTTTTCCAAATGGATATTAAGAGTGCATTTTTAAATGGCATTATTGAGGAGGAAGTTTATGTTGAACAACCTCTTGGTTTTGAATCACATTGTTTTGCAAACCATGTTTTCAAATTAAACAAAGCCTTATATGGTTTAAAATAAGCTCCTAGAGCTTGGTATGAAAGGCTGAATTTATTTCTCTTGCAAAATGATTTTGAGAAAGGGAAGGTTGATACTACACTATTGTTAAAAAGCACAAGCAAGACACTTTAATTGTCCAAATCTATATTGATGATATTATCTTTGGTGCTACTAATGAATCTATTTGTGAGGAATTTGCTAAGTGTATGACTAGGGAATTCAAAATGAGCATGATGGGCGAGCTCAAATTCTTTCTTGGTCTACAAATCAAGCAACTTAAAGAAGGGATCTTCATCAACCAAGCCAAATACACAAAGGAAATTATAAAGAAATTTGGCATGGAAGGATGCAAGGTAGCAAAAACTCTAATGAGTAGTACTACCAAGCTAGACAAGGACGAATCGGGTACAGTAGTAAATGAAAAGAGATATCAAGGTATGATTGGATCTTTACTTTATCTTATTGCTTCTAGGCCAGATATAATGTTTAGTGTTTGTATGTGTGCTAGGTTTCAATCTTCACCTAGAGAATCTCATTTGAATGTTGTAAAGAGAATTTTCAAATATTTGCATGGCAATATTCACTTAGGACTATGGTATCCTAGGAACACATCTTTTAGCCTAGTTAGGTATTCGGATGCAGATTATGCAAGAAGCTTATTAGATAGAAAAAGCACTTCCGGGACTTGCCAATTTATAGGTGAATGCTTAGTTTCATGGTTTAGTAAAAAGCAAGTGTCAGTTGCCTTGTCTACCGCGGAAGCCGAGTATGTGGCAGCGGGTTATTGTTGCACCTAAGTTCTTTGTATGAGACAACAATTAAAGGACTTTGGCAAAGTGATTGATCACATTCCTATCAAATGTGACAATACTAGTGCTATCAATCTTTCAAAGAATCTCATCCAACACTCTAGAAGTAAGCACATAGATATTAGACATCATTTTCTTAGAGATCATATGCAAAAAGATATTGTGTTAGAATTCATTGACACTAATCATCAACTTGCATATATTTTCACTAAACCTCTAAATGAAGAAAGGATGAACTTCATTAAGAGAGAATTGGGAATGCTTGATGGAAGCTCTCTCAAGTGAAAATTTTTGTTTGATCTCGTGTGATATATGTGTGTGATATGTTTGATTGATGATTGATATGGAAGGTTTTATTATTTATTTCTAGGGGATCACATGTTTTTCAAAAATTTTCATTCTTATCCTTGTTGACTCATAATTCGCGGTCGCTATTCCTTTTTCACAGTCGCGAATTACAAGTCAACTTCTATCAGCTGTCAAATGTCAATTCGCGGTCGCAAAATTTCTCTCCACCGCAAATTTCGATCATTAATTTCAAAATTTTGACCATTGCAACGTGTATGCCCTAGAAAAATTTGTTCGTTACTCACATTTTCTAGAATTTGCGATCACAACTTCCATTTTCGCATACGCAAATTTGAGTAACCATCTCACATATATGTGATTGATGGCCAACTGTTTCCAACCCTTCATTTAATCAATTTCTAGTCGTTTGTTACCGTTTTCACACCCCTTGAAGCCTATAAATACCCCATTCTACAGTGATTTTCTCACATCTACTCCAAACCACTTATACTTCTCAAATCACTCTTAGCTTTCTTCCAAACTTCTTCATCTATTTCCATGGCTCCAAAGAAATTCTCTAAGGCAGACAAGGGCAAAACAAGAAGGGCATAACCAAGGAAGAGAAAGATCAATACAAGGCAAACTCTTCTAAGGTGATTGTCCCTAACAAGATTCCCTCCACATTCATGCTCGAAACCTTGGGTCTCAACAACGAAATTTGCGCTTTTTTGTCCAACCTTGGGTGGAACAAATTCATCTTCCGAGATGAACCTGGGTATGAGGAGGTGGTGTGAGAATTAATGTGCACCGTGCAACTAAGCCGCAAAGCCGAATTAAGGGCAGGCCAATATGGGTTAATATTTTGGGGCTTTGGCGATCCCTATTTCATAACCTTCAACCAATTATCATCCCTTTTCAATTTCCAAGTTAGAGAACACATACCCTTCATCATCTTCTAACTTGATGTGATCTACTCCGAATTTTGGTCGGAGATATCCATTGAGACCAAACACGACCCCCGTTCTTCCCTCTTCAAACACATGAAAACCTTACCTTTGTGGATCCTTCATCGGATCATCACCTTCTCCATTAATGTGAGGGGTGATGGGAATGAAAAGGTTTCTCAAAAAGACTTGGCATTCTTATTTTGCCTTGTCAAAAAAAAAAAATCCATCCAGACCGGCTGCTACCTTGTGGATCAACTAATCTACATGAGCACCAAGCCAAAGAGCCAGTTTTTGCTCCCTTCTCATGTCACCGCCATCTATCGATTCGTTGGAGCTCTTAATGAGGACAATGAGCAATTATTCACTAAGAAGCTCCTTCCATCATAGAACTTCCTCGACCTAATATATTTGATCAATGCTAAGGGACAATAAGCTCATGTATAGAAGTTGAAGCTCAAGAGAAACAAAAGCTAATTGTGTTGGTTTTATTATTAGAGCATATTTTTGCACTCATGATTTCATAACCCTAAAAGAGGAATTAGGGAAAGTATAAGGCATGAAAATTGTAGCTTTATGCCCCATCTAAATGTATGTAAAACAGTTTTTCTTAATTTGGTATGTGTGAAGAGCTATGGCTCCTTCATTAGGGCTAGTTCACAACCTACCAAAATCTTCTCAGCCTAGTTGTTCTCATATATTTTAAAGACCTTAAGTGTTGACTTATCCAAAGTTTAAAACATCAAAGTTGTAGATTTAAATCGCTGATACATGCCTATAAAACAATTTTGCTTAATTTGTTATGTGGAAAGAGATATGACTCATTAATTGTGATTGACCTTAAACCTAATGAAACCTCATTAGTCTTTTAATTTTGTTTCTCAAGAATTTGGTGGCTATAGAATAGGAATTTGGTGATGTTCTAAACTTGAAAGTTGTAGAACCATGTCTCATATAGATTCTAGTAAATTATTTTTGCTAAGCATATTGTGAGTGAGGAGATATTTCTTTTTTTTTTTTTTTATCATGATTGATTCTCAAGATGTTGGAACCTGCTCACCTTAAGATTTATTATTTATTTTGATGACCTTATAGACTAAACTGGACAATGTGTAAAACATGAAAAATTTTTCTTTATGTGTTTTAAATTTGCTAGAAAATCATTTTTTTCAATTGGATTTGTACAATTAGAGATAAGGTAAATATTGTAACATTTGATTAGATTAAGATCACATTGAAACAGGGCAAAATTCATAAATTCACCATATTTATTGTAAGCCTTATGTTGACTTGATCTTCAAATATATAGTATAATTATGTGTCTAGTTTATTTATAAAAAAGAATGAAGTCATTTGGATAAATATACTAAGAGTTATTGTAGTTATAGCATAGCAAGGTCAAACTACCATACAAGAAAAATAAGCTTAAGTACTTGACCCACATGTAGGGAACATGAGCATAGTTGCATATCAACCATGTGAACTCATTTTGACATATTTATAATCATGTATGTATAAAAATTTTAGGATCTCAATACATTAAGGAAGCCCAAGAGAGACATTCAAACCTACCATAAAAGTTGGTTGCATCAAAGTGGACAATGTGTAAAACATGAAAAATTTTTCTTTATGTGTTTTAAATCTACTAGAAAATCATTTTTTCAATTAGATTTGTACAATTAGAGATAAAGTTAATATTGTAACATTTGATTAGACTAAGATCACATTGAAACAGGGTAAAATTCATAAATTCACCATATTTTTGTAAGCCTTATGTTGACTTGATCTTCAAATATGTAGTATAATTATGTGTCTAGTTTTTTTGCAAAAAAGAATGAAGTCATTTGGATAAATATACCAAGAGTTATTATAGTTATAACATAGCAAGGTCACACTGCCATACAAGAAAAATAAGCTTAAGTACTTGACCCACATGTAGGGAACATGAGCATAGTTGCATATCAACTATGTGAACTCATTTTGACATATTTATAATCATGTATGTATAAAAATTTTAGGATCTCAATACATTAAGGAAGCCCAAGAGAGACATTCAAACCTACCATAAAGGTTGGTTGCATCAAAGTGGACAATGTGTAAAACATGAAAAATTTTTCTTTATGTGTTTTAAATCTGCTAGAAAATCATTTTTTCAATTAGATTTGTACAATTAGAGATAAGGTTAATATTGTAACATTTGATTAGACTAAGATCACATTGAAACAAGACAAAATTCATAAATTCACCATATTTTTTGTAAGCTTTATGTTGACCTGATCTTCAAATATGTAGTATAATTATGTGACTAGTTTATTTATAAAAAAAATGAAGTCATTTGGATAAATATACCAAGAGTTATTGTAGTTATAACATAGCAAGGTCAGACTGCTATACAAGAAAAATAAGCTTAAGTACTTGACCCACATGTAGGGAACATGAGCATAGTTGCATATCAACCATGTGAACTCATTTTGACATATTTATAATCATGTATGTATAAAAATTTTAGGATCTCAATACATTAAGGATGCCCAAGAGACACATTCAAACCTACCATAAAGGTTGGTTGCATCAAAGGTGAGTAAAAGCCATAATAGGATTCTAATGTGTATGTGCAATGATTTTATGATATGGTTGTGTTCTATTACGTGTATGTGATTGAATTGTGACATTTTATATTTGAATATAAGTCAAGCGAGAATTATATGATCTTTTGGTATACCATTATGAATGAGCACTTATATATGAAACTAAAAGGATGTTGTGATCGACATGTCAAACACTTATAAATCACTTGGAAAAGGGACTAATGTGTCATATTAGAACATGTTATTGATCAAATGATTCAGTTGTTATATGTTGATCAACAAAATCAAATGTCACTTGAATCACATGAATTCCCAAGAGCAGTGTTTATCTTGCAAGGCCACTATAAAATCAATCTATTGCAATTGCACCTACATAGTCAATTCTTATACCTGTAATGTATTTTGATGATAATTGATTGTTGGTTGTGCCATAAGAATCTAATTATTATTTTTATTTATTGAGTCATGACTCACTAAATTGTAACTATGTTTTTCAGATGCTGAAGCATAAGGTTTGAGAACTTTAGAGCATAAAGGTTTGCATATAGACACATGGAGCACAGGCCATCGGTTGAATTACAACTCTCTCTCTCTCTCTCTCTTTCTTTATGTTATATATATATATATATATATATATAAATATACACACACACACACACCTAGATAGGAATCAATTTGTGGTCACTAGCCTTGAATATTAGTTAACATATGTGTACATTAAATACATGTAGGATTGTGATGCAAATAACCAAGGCAAGTTAACAAAGGATTCATTTCAACTTTTAGGCCAATCACAAGAGGAAGGCTAAAAAAGTTTAAGGAGGCATTTGGAGCATTCATGCAATAAAGAGTTACACTTAGATTAGCCCAGGAAGAGTAAAGGATGCTTGAAGCCCAATTAAAAGATGATGGGAGCTTAAACTCTTTAAATGGACCACTTAGCTTAATAAATGGAGCCCAACTATTGGACAACAATAAAGACCAATCCAATTCGGCCAAGGCATGTAGGTAACACAATAAGGACCAAAGTCAAAAGATTTTTGCAAGATTTTCTTAGTTGGCAATGTTTCCTAATGCCATTAGGATTTTCTTATTAGGCTGAATCCTTTTCGTTTTCTATTCAGGATTAGTTGTTCTTTAGTTAGGAAAGTATCTTGGTCTAATCTTATTGACCAATCATAATGTTTCTTTAGTTTTTCTATTCAGTTTTGGATTGTCTTTCCTTATTACGTAGGAAATATTGAATTTTGTTAGGGAATGTAAACTAAATCCTAACAGGTTTTGGATTAAGCATTGTAAGGCTATAAATAACTCTCATATTCAACCAAAAGGGGAATTAAATCAATATTATTTCTTTTAGCAATTTTGCTTGTAAGATTAAATTCTCTTTTGGAGTTCTTAAGTGGACTTGGTGAAATTATTGAGTGGAGGCTTAATAATTTCACAAACTTTTAATTCTAATCTTAAATTAGCTTGGTTGATTTAGGGTTTGAGCTAACAAAATTTTGAATCTTTATAACTTAAATTGCTAAAAACAAGTTCTCCAGAGGTCTAGATGGGATTTGAAGATCAAATCTCCAATACTTGGTTTGATAAATCTAGGGAACTATTCTCAAGCATATAGGTAAGGAATCTAATCTAACCTAACTCATATCAAATTGCATATGAAAAATGAGTTAACATTTATGCATATGAAATTTGTACATGAATGCCATGATTAGTAAATGAAAATGGTTGTTATAAGGTGAATATTAATTGGGCCTTTTAAATAACTTAGGTAGGTTAAGATTTTGACCTTACAAGGATTCTGGTCCCAACCAAAGTCAGGTGGCAACTCCATATTCACTTAAGGATGATACCAAGGAATTATCCAAACTTGGTCCCTCATTGGCCATCAATTGGAAAAGAGGCTTCAAACATGTGTAAGGGCTAAAGGATCCCTCATTGATCTAAACACGAGCTATAATTTGGGGTTATTACTAATCTGTGATCCTCATCCTTACCTTCCATCATTGATCTATAAAAGGATAGAGTCACAAGCAAGATTCCACTCCTTCAAGCCAAATGTTGAAAATTGCTTTGGTGCTTACATTAGGCATAGTAAATCATTAGTCTTTTCACTATGCCCTGTGAAAGGGGGTTTAGTCATTTTACCTAATAAACAAGATTTACATGTTTCAAATGAATTCAAAAGTCCATGTTGTTGGAGCTTTGATATGCATTTCTTATTTATATGACCCACGCGACTGTACTAGAGACAATCATAATTTAAATAATTAGATTTATTCTTCTTGGTATCAATATTATAGATTGGCTTAACATTATTTTTTTCAAGATTTAGGACATAAAAGGTTTTTTAATTGATGAGCATAACCATAAAGTATGTCATCATAAGAAATATAGTATTTATTATTTCTTAATAATAAATTCAAAGCCTTCCATTTCCAAATAAGAATTAGGAATAATGTACCTACTTAAAGTAGGTAAATAATAATAATTATTCAAATTTAAAACAAGCCTACTATACCAAGTTAACTCATAAGTTTCCACAGTTGATGCAACAACTTTTGCTCTAGTCACAACTCGTAGGTTTACCTCACTTTTGGCCAAAGATTTACTTTTTTTTTATACCTTGAATATTGTTGCAAATGTGAGATCCACATCTAGTATCTAATACCCATTAAGTGGATTCAAAAGTAGATAAATTGACCGCTATAATCTCTATTCCTAGGGTCATAACCTAAATGTCCCTTTTCCTTTTAAGATCGTCTAGATAGAGTTTCCAATTTTTTTTCCAATGGCCCGACTCATTGTAGAAATGACATGCTCCCTCCTTTGGAGGTTTGGGCTTAGAGTTGGGCTTGGACTTCTTTAAGTCCTTTTGTAGCCTTATTGTTTCCCTTTCCCTTTCATAACTTCTTCATATCTTTTCCTGTGTTTACCATCAGAATGTCCTTGGTGTTGTTCTTGATGTTAAGTTTAGCAGTCTTAAGCATTACAAGCAATTCAAAAATAGTTTTCTTTATATTATGCACATTATAGTTCATGATAAATGCATCATATGAATCAGGAAAAGACTCGAGAATGATGTCAACAACCAACTTTTAGCTAATGATAAGACTAAGTTTCTACAAGTGTTCAAGATGAACTTTCATCTTTTGAACATGAGGACTGACTAAGCTACTAGCTGCTAATTTGCATGAAAGTATAGCCTTGATGGTATTGAATCTTTCAATTTGAGCCTTCTCTAGGAACATTTTCTTAAGATGATCCACCATTATATAGGCCTCCATTTCAATCGTTGTTTTAAACTCTAATTCCATGCTAGCAAGCATGAGCTAAGGGACATCTACTAAGTCATTGAGATATTTTGTGTGAGCATTCTTTGGGGTGTAGGTGCATTAGCACTAGGCTCTATAGGGATAGGTTGATCCATAGCATATTCCTTCATTTCTTGTTTAAGAACAGTTCTTAAATTTTTGTAATAGCCAATGTTAATTCCATTCAATTAATCATTCTCAAGGGTTGATCATAGTGACAAATTAGAGCTATTGTTTGAAGCCATTATCTACAATAAATATATACAGAGTACACTTAATATGTTATTAAATTTTAACTCCCACTAAATTTTATCAAATCATTAACCCTAAAATTAGAATTTTTAATAAGTGGAATTTTAGTGGGCCAAGATCCATATTTCACCTAATGCTAAGGAAGCTTTGGCTAATCAATTAAAATTTGATTATTTTGGTAGGTAACACTTCTCCAATTATATCTTATGTAGCTTTTGGATAAGTATAGGATATTGACATTGGCTTATCCTATTTAATGCCCTAGGTTCAAAACCATTTTGGTAACCTAGTTAAATTTAACCATTTCAAACTTATGGATATCACCATTATCCATCTTGTCTTACTAGGATGGCCTAATGTACCATGCTTTGGCAAAACCTATATTTAGGAATTAAAGTCTTGATAAGTGTTTGAATTATGATAGGCATTTTCATGACTTAATTTTATTAAGGGATTTACTAGTTGTTAACATATTATGTATTATTATTAAGGGATTTTACTAGTTGTTAAAATATTATGTATTATTATTATGTTGCATCACACACATCACATGCATTTCATCATAACAATCTATGCATAATAATAATAAAAATAAATGTGTCATAGCATGACCCTTAATCTAGATTAATCTTTACAAGCTAATATCAAGATCAAAAGTCAATCCTAGAGGTAAATCTTCATCTCCATTGATTTTCACAGATTATCATCAATGGTCTCCACTTCATACCTTAAAGATCACCATTTTGTATTATGAGAATCACAATTTTGTTCCGTGAAGGTCTCCATTAGAAGTTGCAATTTATATAATTGTGTTTTATGATATTATATTACTAATCAAGTAAATGATTACAATAAAATAAATGACATATCGTACATATTTGAAAATTACAACCCTTGAAATAAAGAAATAAAAAATAGTCAATCATAATGGTCTAAAGGCCCATGCCATGCACCATGCAAAATACATAAGCAAAACATCCAAGTATCCTAAATAGATTATGTTAGGGTAATTTACTATTTATGTGAAGAATTCAATCATGGACAAAGGACAACGCTCCTAGCGGGATCCAAAGGGTAGCTATTCAAAACAAAATTAACTAATTGCTACTTAACATTTAAATAGATTTATGAAATTTTGAAATATTCAAAACAAATTGTCTCATTTAACAATTAAATAAACTTCATAGTATCATTTAGTCCTTTCAAAACATATTATCATTGATTAAGAATTAATCGATTCGCTAAGATTAATAAGACGAAAATAAAATACAAGAATCTTGTTAAATTGTGTTAATATAATTAACAATATATCATTAGAAATAGCAAACATGTTAATGTAATCAACATAGTCAAATCTTTTAATCATATTAAACCCTAAAACATATTAATCCAATTAATGAATTATTTATATTTTTCATGTAGATTAATCAAATTGCCCTTAAAATCATTTATTTGTCACTAAGGCTTTGAAATGATCTCCAAACAATGCATCCATGTTCACATATATGACACTTATGCATGTAACAATGTTAAACTCAATTTAATGGAATTCACAAGTGGCTTTTATGCCACTATTAGGCTTTGTAGAACAAGCATAATGAAAAAATAAAAATTTTAAGCATATAAAACCTATCAATAATTCATGCAGTTCGATTAAATTAATAAGAATGATGTGAAAACCTACCAATTCAAACAAGAATCGCAAATTTGTTAGAAGACAGAGAAGGGTTTTGCACTAGTAACACTTTACCTTGAGCTTATAGTTCGATTTAGATATTACTAAAGGATGAACATCCTTTGTAGGTTTTACATGAATAGGTTATCTCCAAAGCAAGTGGTGTGCTGGCATAAGCTTTTACGTGACTCTCTATAATGTTTTTTTAAATGTGAATATACTCTACTTTTTTAAAAGCCCTAAAATGTTAAAATATCTTAACTAGTAAGATATATACATCAACTTTATATCTTAAGAGATACAGATAAGATAACATCCTATTTTATTTTAACTTTTAAAATAAAATAGATATCTAAAATATTTAAGATAATATCTCTAATTTTCTTATCTAAAGAGGGTAGTAAATACAAATTTGCTCTTGGGTCTTCTCTAAATGTGCGAACTAGACTCACATAGCATTGATAGTGGCCCAAAAACTATTTTTGGCCCACAAATCATAATTGGTCTCTAGCAAGACATTATGACTACACAAGTTATGTGAAGATCACTTCTCTAACCTAACCTATCTTACAAATAGCATTATAATCCTTTTGTCACATAATATCTCATTTGAAAAGAAGGCATGGATAATGTCACTCTTACAGAACTCAATTATTTCTTGATTTTCAAATAGACTGATGCAAAATGACATTGATAACCTTTATCAACTCATGTTTGAAAGGACATGAAATCTATTTAGTCTTACTCATCGAGGGGCCAAAGATATATATATATCATAAATACATGAGGGACAAATTTCTTCTCATTGGACTAGGTTGATCAAACCTAAGTCAAGACTCTCAATTTATCTTAACAATATAGATTGAAAGGTTCTAATGTCAATTTCAAGTGTTGATCTTACAAATATTTAGCTAGGATCATATTGGAATTTGAATGGAAGCCTTAGTCTTAAAAATTAAAATTTGCATCCTAATTCACGGTCATGAAATTGATGGTCGTAATCGCTATCTTGTAGAAGAGTTGGATAAATTGGGACAAGCGATTTTGTGGTATATGTCGCATCTAGTGTCGTGACCGCTACTTTTGTATTCACTTAGAGGGAATCAAATCTTCAACCATATTATGCCAAGTGTCTCAAAAAATCTTTGGAACATCAAAATTCATGGTAGTGACATAAAGGTCAAAACTGCATTTTTGGTGAAACAACACCTCCGTTTTGGCAATCGATTTTGCAGTGAGTATCACGTCAAAAGAGGAAAAGTAGAGAACATGACTTTCACTATTACTCAAAGAATGTAACAACTATTTTCCTAAAGAACTAATAATTTTATCCCATGTGGACTAGCTATTAGATATAAATGGGGTTCTCTATGGTGAATTGGGCAAAATTCAGTGTTATATAAATATCACAACCATAATTATATAGTCTCAACTGTGAATTTCATCTGCAAACATTAAATGCAGGATCTACCTAATATACTTTAGAGATTTAAAAATTATATAGTTTCAATTAACATAATAATAGGGAGGATGCGGTAGTGAAGGAGGCAACAGTGGGTGATGGATGAGGCAACAATGAAGAATGCGATGGCAGGTGATGGAGGAGGCAACAATGGGTAGTGGACAAGGCATTGGAGAAGGTGATGGTGGAGAAGGAGATAACAATGTGCAATGGAGGAAGTGGAGGCGAAGGTGAGGAAGGATGAGAAAAAGGGAAAAACGAAGAAAGGAGAATAATAGAGAAAGAAGGTGGAGAAAGAATGAAGAAAATAATGTCAAAAATGAGTGAAGATGAAATAAATAAGAGGTAAAAAATTTTAATTGGCAGAATTTTTCGTTGCTAAATGCAGATCCATCACTAAATAAATGAAAAAATCAAAATTTTTATTTTGGAGTAAAAAATAGTGACAAAATCATCGTTGCTATTTAGCAAGAAAAATAAAATCTATTGCTAATTTACCCACCTAAACAATTGTTAAATTTGTATTTAGGAGTCAAAAAATAGGTGACGAAAAATTGTGACACTAATTAGCAAATGAATTAAATTCGCCACTAATTTTCTCAGCTAAACAATTTTTTTATTTTTATTTTGAAGTCAAAAATTTAGTAATAAAAATTCTATCACTAATCCATCACTATTTAGCGATGGAACCAAATTTGTCACTAATTTTCTCTCCTAAATAACTTTATATTTTTATTTTGAAGCAAAAAAATTAGTGACAAACAATTTCATCACTAATTCATCGTTGTTTAATGATAAAACTAAAATTGTCACTTATTTCTTTTTCTTCTAAATACTTCTTAAAATTTTAGGTAGGAGCTAAAAATTTAGTGACATAAAATTTCGTTGCTAATCAATTGCGAAATTAGCAACATAATCAAATATATCACTAATTAGTAACAAATTTGATTTCATGTCACTAATTCGTCCCTATCTTAATGACAAAATCAACTCTGTCACTAAATAGCAATGAAATATTCCACCACAAACTTTAGTGATAGAATATTCTATTGCTAATTAGATGCTAGCTTAGAGACAAAATATTTCATCACTAAGCCCTCACAAAATACTACCACCAGTTTTTGTGATGGATTTAGTGACAGATATCAAATCTATTGCTAATTTACTTTTTTTTTTTTTGTGTCTATTTTAAAGGGAATCTATCACTAATTTTTCCACCTAAACAAATTTTGAATTTTTATTTTAAAATAAAAAATTAGTGATGGAAAATTTTATTTCTAATTTGTCACTAATTAGCGATCGTATTAAGTCTGTTGCTAATTGTTCTACCTAACCAACTTTAAAATTTTTATTTTGAAGCCAAAAAATTAGTGACGAAAAATATCATCACTAATCCATCACTATTTAGGGACGAAGCTAAATCCATCCCTAATAATGAATTTGATTCCATCATTAAGTAATGACAAAATATTCCATCGCTAACTTAGCAACAGAATCAACTTCGTCATAAATTTTAGCAATGAAATATTCTATTGCTAATCAGTCATAAACTTTAGCAAAGGAATATTCTGTTGCTAGTCCGTCATAGGCTTAGAGACAAAATCAAATATGTTGCTAATTAGCAACAAATTTGATTTTGTTGATTACCCCTTACAAAAAATTGATGCGACCTTGGCGCCAGTTTTTACGATGGATATCTAATTTGTCGCTAATGTAGTTTTTCTGTGGCTATTTTGAAGGGAATCCTTCACTAATTTTTCCACCTAATTTTAAAAGTTTTATTTTGTAGCAAGAAATTAGTGACAAAAAATTTTATTGTTAATACATCTCTAATTAGCGACGAAATTAAATCTGTATCTAATTTTTTCACCTAAACAACTTTTTAATTTTCATTTTGAAGCCAAGCATTAGTGACGAAATATTAAATTCATCATTAATTTTTTCACCTAAACAACTTTAAACTTTTATTTAAGAGCCAAACAATTAGTTATGAAAATTTTCATCGCTAATCTATCACTATTTAGCAATAAAACTAAATTTGTTGCTAAAATTTTTCTTTAAATAATTCTTAAAATTTTATTTTAGAGCCAAAAAGTTAATGTTGAAAAATTTCATTCCTAAATTAGCAATAAAATCAAATCCATCGCAAACTAGCAACGGATTTGATTCCATGATTGAGAAGCAACGAAATATTGTGTTGCTAACTTAGTAATGGAATCAAATGCTCGCTAAATAGTGACGAAATATTAAGCCACAAACTTTAGCGACATAATATTTCGTTTCTAATCCATAGCGGGTTTAGTGATAAAATCAAATTCATCATTACTTAGTATCAAATTTGATTCCATCGCTAAGCTCTTGTAATAGATTTAGCAACGGATATCAAATCCTTCCCTAATTTAGTTTTTCCATCAATATTTTGAAGGGAATCTATCAGTAATTAATGACAAAAAATTTGTGTCACTAATTGTGTTGGTATTTTGTTAATTTTTTATAGTGTTATTTTAAATATGTATAGTCACTTATTTAAAATATAAATTATATTTAATTTATTAAACATTTAAATGAAAATAAAAATCTTTAATCAAATTTTATTTATACAAAATCTATTCAATTAAAAAAAATATTTTTTACAAAAACTTTTTTTCAACAATTTATGAGAAAAAATCGTATAAAATAATGAAGAATTCAATTGGATATTTAAAAAAAGTGAATAGCAAATGATTTGATCCAAATGATTTGATCACTTGAAATATTATTTTTAAGAGTAAACACAAAATCAGACTCAAAATCCTTTTAATATTCAAATCCACTTGGCGATCCAAACCTTTTTGAAATTTGAGCAATCTGAATCCAACTCAATCTAAAAATAACATGATTCAAAAATAATTCAACCTAAAAATGATCCAAGTTAAAAATAATTTAACTCGTTTGCTACCTTTATTATAAATACAATTACTTAAGAAATAACAAATACTCATTTAAATGAATTTGAAATATATATATATATACACACACATATTGATTTGACACATGACAATCATTTGATATATGATATTTTTTAAAAAAAATGAGAAGAAATTCATATTAGACAAATCATTTTTCAATATAATGATTAGTTTAATAGAAAATTATTATTAAAAATTATGACTATTTCTTTAATACTCATATTGTGACCATTTTTTGATTTAATGATTATTTTAATAAAAATTTATTAAAATTATAGCAACATCCTAATTATTTATTTAATACTCAAATGACAATATTTTAAAGAATATTTTTTAAGAAAATATAATCGCAATTTGATGATAATTCTTTAATACTTCCTGTGAATAGAATATACATGAATTCTTTACTAATACTATTAGAGAAAAAATATTTGGAAGAAATTCATAATGCATGTACCTTAATGAATATTCTTAAAAATTATAACTGCACCTATAATACTTTAATGAAATGAACAAAACAGGAAAAAATTGTCATCTTCATTTAATGATAATAATTTAATATTCTATGTGAAGAATAATACATATGAATTATTTATTTTATTAATTTTTTTAAAAGAGTATCCACACAATAATGACTTCTTTAATACTGCAAATAACAAAATCTTAATAAATATTTATATTTTAAAAAATGTAATATCCTATTTAATGGTAATGCTTTTAATACTCCATGTGGAAATAATACCATAGATACTTTTATTTATTAATAAATTTTAAAAATTTTAAATTTATCTATCAACACATACTTAATATAAATTGTAGGTATTTCCAAAAGTTAAAATTTTTATTCGGCTTCTCTACTTTATCTCATCTAGAAATTTCACTTTCGTCATACATTGCATACTTTTTTTTTTCACTGTGATTATTTTTTCCTTTAATTTTCACAAAAGCGTGAGCAACACTCTTTTATTGAAAATCTATAGTATAATATACTAAAAAATCAAAATTAAAATATCGAGGTTATGTGGCATAAATTTCACAAATTAAAATTTTAAGAGCATTGAGATGGTCATTCTTTGTGAAAATATTAGATATCTACCATTCAACTTTTAAAATTTTAAAAATTATTAGCAATTTTTATTTTTTTCTATATTAAATTACTTTTTACTTGAAACTCCTTATAGACAAATTAAATTCATACCATTTTAAAAAATATATAATAGATTAATTTTGGTCCATTTTGAAAAAAAAAAAGAAAAAAAACTTGATAAAAGTTTTAACATAGTTCAAAATAATGAAATTATTATATTACTAGAAACAATATATATATATATATATATATATATATATATATATATATAATCAATCTCTTTGTTACATAGTAATTAAAGCGAAGACAAAAATGTTGCAATTCTAAAATATAAGTTCATTTTTTAGATTTTCAAAACTTTTAGTCAATCTAGTGATTTTAAACTTTTCATAAAAACTTTAAATTCCAAAATTTTCAACGTAAAAAAATTATAAAATCTTACTGTATTACATAAAGAGTTATGTGTATTCTATTATATATAAACTTATAGTGATATCAAACAATTTCAATTGACGACCGAAAATCGTATAGCACCCAAATATAACTCAATCTAAAACATAAAACCACTAGGTAAATGATCCAATTCATGAGTCAATGTAACAAAACCAATGAATTTAATACATGCAATAGAGTACTATTAATACAAGTCTCAAATATATATTTGCCACAAGAAAATAAAAATAAATATAAATAAATAAAATTGAGAACAATATTGTTTACACCATAATTTTCTATCTCCTAATCGGATATCCTATCAAGTGGTAGTTAGTGAAGTGTCGATATGAGCTAGATAACATATCTAGAGAACGTATAATAGGAGAAGCGAATACAAAATGAGACAAAAAGAGTGATAGCTAGATGTGTAAAAATACAAAAGGTTGAGGTCACCATATTTCTAGTATGTTCTATTTGAGGAGTGATTCTAGAATATCCTATGACCATAAGTTGGCCAAATAGGAAAAGACACATATCTTCCTTTTTCCCTAACCTTCAAGCATAAAGGCTATAAAAATCCCATATAGAGAATAAATAAAAGGTCCTACAATCTCTTAAAGGAAAAAACTTATTCATCTCTCAATAAACAAAAAATAGCTTAGATTTACTACGTTCCTATATTTCAATACATATTTCTCCTTTATCTACGTTTTTAAGATTAGTTCAGTGATTTTCTATTTGAGTTGTAGTTCCATCTTTATTTTTATACAAATCCTTTACACCTTTCGATCTTTGAATCTATGGTTTTGTTCCATATTTTAATTTAAAGCTTTAAGTTTACTATTATGCTGGCTTTGAGTTGGCTCTTAGATCTTCATGGTGATTTATGCTAAAAGTTAATTTTAGTTAATTATTGCTATTTTCTCTTGGTTCCTTTATATTATTTGTGGTTGTTTATGTCTCTCGTCTTTATTTCAAGATTTAGGGCTTTATTACTGTAGATCTTTCTTTTATGTTGCTTGTACAACCCAAGTTAAGATCCACTAGTGGCTTTTAAGCAATGCATTTAATATTTTCAAGCTAAGTTGCTATTAGTCTAGTAGCATATCTGCTAATTTATGTACCTATTGATTTATATTATCATTTTTTTTTACATCAGTAGTAGTTTGTCCCAATTATATCAATAATTTGTTTATGCTTTCAATGTTTGTATCTATCGCTTTATCGTACTTGATTTAAAAATGGAGTTGTTCACCTACTTTATTATTTGCCATAAGATCACATTAAAATAAATATTAAGATTGTTAGCCTCTTAATTCAGTCCCAAGTTAAGGCAATAGATCTATTGATTTCATAGTAGAAGGAAAAAAGGAAGGGGGCGGGGGACATCTTTAATACTATCTATGGGAATCATGGTAGAGACATGGCATAACTATTGCTTTCAATTGGTACCTTAAGGTCCTACTTCATTTGTGTTACTAGTACGACACATTAATATGGCAATCCATTACTTGCGGGCAACATCCATATATAAACACTTCATACTATCAAGCTTCTACTTCATTAGTATAATATTTGTAATGGTCAATCAACTAACTTATGGTGAGCTTTTGCTAGGGGCAACATTCTTCCATGATAATAGATCCAGCTTTTCAAGTTATTGAACTATTATATTTAGGCAAAAAATCTTTAGATTAATTGTGCCATCCATAACCACCATATTATAGTGTCCTATATGCTCATCAACAATATTATGTTCCATATGAAAGTAATCTTTAAGCTATGTTGTAGTAAATGGTACATGCCATCATATCAATATGTTCAGTTAGTTCAATAGCTACCATTAGAGAAATACATTCATTCAACTCATCAGTTGGATTATGTACCAACAAAAGGCTATTCAACTATTGTTCCATATGCTAGCCTTTCATGTCAACAACCTTATCAATAAGAGACTTGTAACTGTTTATTCATTATATGAGCAATGTATCTATTACTCTTGTTTTTCTACTTAAGATAATAATTTTCAAGTGAGTCATCTTTAAATCTTGACCAAAATAAAAAATATATGAATGATAATTTTAATATTGAAGAAAAAAGTTCATAAATTGGTAAAGTATGGCCTTAAATACTTTCAATCACTTCAAGCATAATGGAATGCTTTTAAGAAAGCTAAAAAGCATTGCATAAGTATAGCCATATTATAGTTTGGGGGCATGAAAAAGTTGATAATATTAGTACAGTTAAGCTTGTTAGGCCAATTAATGTTATAAGTAAAGAAACTATTGAGTCAGTAGAAGAGATAAAACCGTTGAGTTAGTTTATGGCTATCAATTTTTTGAATTTGATGAATCAAATGATAGCCATATTGGGCATGAAATTATAGATTCAAAAGATTGCCAAAATGAAAATGAAGTTGTTATATCAGTACATGACCATGAGAATATTACTATCAAATTAAAAATGATTATGAATTTCATGAATTGGTAGATAGTCATAAAGACACTGAATCAGTTAAATTAGGTGTAAGTGCTTCATTCAAGGATTGGGCACCTAATTCCCATAATGAATGATCCACTTGTCATAAAATATGGTAACATTTATAATTAAGGTGATATTTCTTCAAATGTTAGCACATTATCCTAAGATGGAGTATTAATTAACATCAATGGTGAAACTTTCACCATTGATAGTAATTCAAAGTATGTTATGGGTTTACCTTAACATTTGGCTTTAAGTTCCAATTCTTATGTCTTTTTAACCATGGGAGATAGTGAATCTTCAGTCAATTATGATTGTTCTTCATTATTATTATATACCCTATTGTCTTTGACTATTATTTATAGTTTTAGGTCTAATTATACTATTTCAAATCATAATGGTACTTTCAATAACAACACATCCATCAAATTGACATATGATCCCACTTATAATGATTCTTTATCAATAAATCATGGCAATGCTCCTATTATTAACAAAGTTTCTTCCATTCATGATGTTTACCCTAATAACAAAGGGAAAGCTTATATTCGTGACACTGAGACATCATGAAATGAAATATATGTTAACCAAATAATAAGTTATTATTTAATACTCCTTCACTAAAAGCTTTTGCCAATCAATCTTTTATATTTCTTAAAAGATTATATATTAACTAAGAAAAAAACTTTTTAGATATGCAAGGTCGATACACTAGAGGAAAAATAGAGGTCAAAGAAAAAAAATGTACTGATAGAAGACAAATCAAAAGCAAATCAAGAGATAAAGTGTTCAAGCTTAAGCTTAAACAATTTCAGTTGTGGTACGCTCATATTCTTAAATGATCTATTAGTGAAATTTGGGAAGATCTCTCAATTTTCATGAAAGAAAGACCTTTATTAATAGCAAAGCAAACTCATGTATTGATCTTAAACTTATAAGAACTCAACATAAAATATTACAAAGATTAAGATTAAAGCAAATTAGTAAACTTGAAGAAGTTATCTAAAAGAGGTAGAATAAAGAATAGAGGGATAAATAAAGAGAAAAAAAGTTCTCAACAAGATTAAATGGAGCAAAAGGTAAGCAACACATAATTGATAAAGATGAGAGCAATCAAAAAAATAAATAAATAAAGCATAACCATGAGAGTGTACATTAGCAAAATTGGGCCAAGTGAAGATATTCCAAAATCCCAAAATAATAGTGCCAAAGATAAGTGCAATTTACCTTGCTAGAAAAAAATTCAATAATTCATGGTCCAAATGCACAAAAAGATTCTGAAATATGCAAGAAAAGAAAAAGGCTTGAAGCCTAGATAAAAGGTTACCATTTATGTTAGTACACAAATCCTTAAAGCTACCATGTGTAAGTGGCTTAAAAGCTTAGCTAAACATAAGCCTTTATAAGCTAAATAGAAAAGTATAGATAATAAATAAACTATAGCTCTCCATAACATGTACCAATGAAAGGTCTACATATCTATTTACTTTTAAAAAGTATTATCATCTAAAGGGATATGAGGGGCATTGTTTATGCCATAAGTTTTCATCTCCTGATTAGATAACCACCCAATGGGTAGATAGTGAAGTGTCAATAGGTCGTAGATAGTATATCCGGACAAAACATAATTATTGTCCCTTGATGCCCTAGAAGGTGGGGTTGAATAAGTCAATGGCAATTAAAAAACAATGAAAGCTATGTGCAAAAATAAAGAGAAATCAACATAATTAATTTATAGAGGTTCGACACAATCCTGCCTATGTCCTCTCTTCTATTCTTCCTCTAAAGCCTTTCACTATCAAGATAGATTCCATGTGCTATTAATCACCTTTACAGTAGTAGTTTTCTGGCACTGCTAAATTGATACAAGTAGACTTCCAAGTGCTACTAAGATCATTTCCTAAAATAGTTTATAAGTACTACCTTAAAACTTTCACAAAATGTTTTAGATATACTAAGATCTCCTAAACCCAAAAAACCTTTCTATAAAGAATTTACAATTTAAAGATGAGAAAGAACACTCTCACTCAAAGAATAAACAATAATGATCACACTTACAAATTATGTTTGACTTGGTGGAGAGTTTTAAGAGATCTCTTAAGCTTATTCTTTAACTCTGTTTTTTTAAGAAGTCTTATGCAAGCTTTGATAATTGATCTTCCCTTAAAGCTAGATCACACTTTTTTCACCCTTTTTGATAAAAATAGTTTTTACAATAGAATAAACATTTTTTTTTTTATGATTTTTCACTTTTTCTCTACTTAATCCTGTTATAGGAGAGTCCTTTTATAGGCAGAGACACAAAACTAGTCGTTAGTAGGAAGGCTTTCACTTCATGTCATAAAGTAGTCATTCCATGCCTGTTAGACAGTCTCCATGCCCATTATTGGGTGAAATCGATCGTTGATTTTATTAAAATGCCTAGTGAAACTAGCTGTTAGAGAGAGATTTGTCGAGACGCTTATTTTCTGACTTTCTCAATTTTTAGTCACCAACTCCTTTAATGATTATTGGAGCTTCTCAACCTCTACTGGAATTAAACTTTAACTTTTATTGGGATATAGGCAATGCCTATTGTAAATCTCCAAGAGGATGTGAACTTGATGCTTTGTTTTTCAAGATTTTATACAGTGTTTCAACAGTTGTTAGCTTTGGTTCAATGCCAATTGAAAAGTGTCCCAATGCCTGTTGAACATTTAAACATCTCCCATTGGAAGGTCTAGAAACTTTAGCTCTACCTTAGTGCTTTTTTAATGTTTATTGGTATAAGTCCAATGCCCATTTCAAGACTTCGAGGGTTCTATTCACATCAAGCCATTTGGTCCAATGCATGTTATGAAAATGCAAAACCTGTTGACTTATCAATGAGCCATGCCCATTCCAAAAATGAAATGCCATTGCGAAAATGCAACGCCCATTGTGAAGTTCAACTTATGAAGCTTAAGTGATTTTAACATCTAACGCATGTTGTGCTATGAGAGAGTTGATGGTTGAGGGGTTTAGAAACCTTAATTCATATTTTGATTGTCATTTCATCGCCTCTTCAGAATCTCCAATGCTCATTCATGAAGTCATAAAGCCTGTTGAAATGCAAGAATACTTAGAGTTTTTCCAAAAACTCTTCTTCTTAAAGCCTCTGGTCAAAAGATTGATGTACCTGCAAGATCTTACACACGAACTTGAACTAAAGTTAGCTTTTAGATGTGTTTTTAATCATTAAAATAAACTTGGTCTACTAAAACTTCCTAAGTTAGATCCAACATTCTCCTCCCCCTTTTTTTTTTTATGATGATAAACAATCTATTAAGGGTAAATAATCCTTGCAAGAAATGTATATCTTAAAAATTTTAAGTATAATAGACAAATATATAAGTTATAAATAATCATTTTACTCTCCCTTTGTTTGATTATTTATGCATTATTAAGGCAAGTTATCTATACCAAGTTCTAAAATAAATTCAAACAAGTTAAGTCATACACATTTCCATTCTTTCTTGGCTTGCCTTGTTCTTGCATTTAACACTAAGTTTACTCCCCCATATTCTTAAACTTAGTTATTTCTCCCTCTTATCATTATCAAAAAGCAACACATAAGCAAAGAAATAACAAAGATAACTCAAGTAACTTATATTCATTAAAGAAATGTTGTCATTTTCATCAACATTTTTGAAAAATAAGGAAAAAGAAAAGTAACAAAAATGAAATAAAGAGAAAATATGCACATGAAAATGGTTAAAGGTGAGGATCCTAAAGATGGTTCTAAGACTTATCCTTGACTCAGTTACTACCTCTTACTCTGCTGGAGTAGTTGGAGTACCAGATTGCAAGTTTAGTCCTTCAACTATCCAATCTAGGGTTTGGTTTTATATCCTTCATATCTATTTGCAATATTTATACTTTTTGGTGAAGGGAGAGGGAGGAGGATTCAACCCTTTGAACAATAATTGAGAGTGTTGCAAGTTGATCAAGGTATTTTTTCTCAAAGTCTGTGAAAGGAGTAGTAGAAGCAGTAACAGGAACATAAACACTTGTACCTATCTCTTCCACAACAACAATCCCTACTCGGATGGCTTCCTCAAATTCTTCATCATCTTGGTCTAGTCCAGGGGCTTCTCCTTCTTTTAGACTTCTTATTAGGCATGAGTTGAGTCTTTGAAGGATCCTTATAGTCAATAACATCTTTTCACTAATGGATTCATTATGTGGCAGTTTCTCCAATGTAATGTTCCTTACTTCAAGTTCCTCTTTTGTTAAGGGTATGACCTTCACATACTTGGCAATTATAGTGATGTAATGCCCTATCACAAACTCATTTCCCTTGTCCATTTGATTATCTATCCTTTTGCATCAAGAATGAGGGTGTGTTTATTCTTTATTTGTTCTCTATGCATCAGAGATTAAAAAAAAAAAAAAGGTATGTCATGGTGCAATTTCCATTTGATTGGGCTTTATTGTTGATGTTCCAAGTTATAAATTGATGTGCAATCCTCAAGGTTTGACTTTTTATCTTAGATGCCTTGTTATTACTACTATTGCAGTTGTTTTTCCTATTTAGGATTGATTTCTAAAATTGGTTCATATCCACTTTAAAATTGGGGGGATGCTTTGTTACTCTAGCAGTAGTGGCGTCAAAGCATTTAGCTAACTCACTTGCCTTCAGGGTGTACTTCTTCTTGAAGACTCTGAAATTGATGGTCCCTTCCTATGCGTATGCATGACAATCACCTCCCAGAACTTCAAAGGTAGTCGAAAACTCAACTGTAAGCTTCAGATAGGATTGCTCTTTGATGTGACAAAAGAGTTCCCAACTTATACCTATCATCAATTCTTCCACTAGATCTACCAACCCATACCTTTATATATTGGTCCATTTAAAGAATTTATCTCCCCCTATATGTCTTTTGAGGAGTTTTAGTGCTAATTCCTTCTCTTTATCCATCTTGAGGTGAAATTTTTAGATAATGAAGGGAGTTTGCTCTGTTTATGTCTCTTTTCCTTTTCCTTTTGATTTTAGAACAAACTTGACCTTCTTTGAGGATTAAGGAGCAAAGGATGGTTCACCTAATCTTTTCTTCTATTGAGTAAACATTGAGGTCAGGTTTTCCTTAGTTTTTAAACTTAAGTAAGAGGGTTGTGGGTTTTTTTTGAACAGGTTATTTGTATCTCTTAGTTGTTAAAGCTTTGGGTACCATTTGTTTTAGTGATTGATGAATGGTGCAAGTGACAGACAAAGGAAATAACAAAAGCAAAGGTATATATATATAGAGAAAGAGATAAAAAGAGAGAGCAAAAGCATAATGAAAGCAAAAGTAAAGTAACTTTAGGGTTTTAGGAGTATATATATAGGAGTGTGAAGAGCTCCCTATTTTTTTTAAAAATAAGACTATTGGGAGTGCTCAACGATTATTGTGAGTAAAACAATGGTTATTGTACATGCCCGTTAGCTAGTTCAAACAAGTGTTCTTCATTTAATGATGATTATAGTTCGTAACACCTATTGGGTGAAGAATAACTGTTGTTGAAAATTCACAATGATTGTGGAGGTATATAGAAACATAGGGTGTAAAGCACAAACAACACAATGGTCATTAGCCATGTTTTATAAAGCAAAACCAAGTTTAAAATAGAATTTTCAAATAAACACACATTTTCAAAGCTAAGTTAATGTAAATTATCAATCAAACTCAATGATGTTGTCATGAATTCAATTAATAAAGGGACATTTGATCAAGACAAAACACAATTAAAAATCTTTAGCTTATGAAATCTTGAGAATTTAATTGAAGTCATTTCACATAAGACATCAATAGTCAGTCAATAAAGATTATGCTTGAATTAATAAGGGTAAAAGAGAAGAACTTACTGGTCTTAACTCAATGTACTTCCATCAATCATTCTAAGTTCTATTTTGCTGAACTACATCATTTTGTCACAAAAGATTTAGTAAAAATATCTATCAATTGAATGTTAGTATCAACAAATTCTAATACGATATCATCATTATTAACATGATCCCTTTGAAAGTGATGTCTTAATCTATATGCTAATGCCTAGAATGCTAAATGAGATTCAGAGACAAGTTGATGGCATTAGTGTTATCACATTTGATGGCCACTTTATTTATAATAACTTTGTAATCAGTAAGTTCTTACTTCATCCATAGGATTTGGGCACAATAAAGACCTACTGCCACATACTCAGCTTTTGTTGTAGACAAGGCAATCAAATTTTACTTTTTGCTACTCCAAGGTACTAAACATTCATTAAGAAATTGGCATGTGCCTCAAATTCTCTTTTTATCTAAGGTACACCTATAAAATTAGCATATGAAAATGCATTTAACTCAAATGAAGAACTCTTAGAATACAAAAGTCCTAAATTGAGAGTACCATTAAGTTATTTGAGTATATGTTTTACAGAGTGCAAGTGAGACTCCTTGGGATTAAACTGATATCTTACACATAAGCACACACCAAACATAATATCAAGCCTAGATGCAGTTAGATAGAGAAGACTACCCAATCATACCTTTATACAACTTTTGATCCATAAACTTACCGTGTTCATCTATGCTTAGTTTGATGTTGGTGTTCATTAGAGTTTTACATGGTTTACTATTTTTTCATGCCAAATCTTTTGATTAGTTCTCTTGTGTATTTAGCTTTGTTGATAAAGATTCCCTCATTTTCTTGTTTGATTTGTAATCTAAAAAAGAACTTAAGTTTTCCCATCATACTCATCTCAAACTCACTTTTCATCACTTTGGAGACATCTTCACACAAGCAATCATTCGTGGCACTAAAAATAATATCATCTACATATATTTGCATAAGTAATAAGTCTCCATTCTTCTCTTTAGAGAATAGTGTTGTGTCTACCAACCCTTTGGGGAATCCTTTCTTTAGAAGCAAATTGCTCAACCTTTCATACCAATCTCTTGGAGCTTGCTTCAAGCCATATAAGGCTTTGGTGAGCTTGAACACATGGTTAAGAAAGCAATGGCTTTCAAAACTAGGGGTTGTTCAAAATAAACTTCTTCATCAATGTAGTCATTAAAGAAAGCACTCTTGACATCCATTTCATATTATTTAAAATTCAAATGAGAAACAAATGCAAGTAAAATCCTAATGGCTTCCAACTTTACTATAAGGCAAATGTCACATCAAAGTCAATTCCATATTCTTGTTTATAGCCTTTGGCTACTAACCAAGCCTTTTTTCTAACTATGGTTCATACTCATCAAACTTATTCCTAAAGACCCATTTGGTTCCAATAATGGAATGTTTTTTAGGTCTAGGAATTAAGGTCCATATTTGTTCCTTTCAAACTGATTGAGTTCATCTTACATAGCAAGAACCCAATGCTCAACTTTTATGGTTCATCTATGGTCTTAGGCTTAATAAGGGAAACAAAAGCAAGATTGGTGCATGCATTTCTAAATAATGATCTAATTGTTACTCGACTTGATGGATTACCTATGATGAGATCTCTTAGATGATTTTCTTAAAGACTCAGTTCCTTTCTAACTGAGTTTATTCTTCATTTCAAGTAGGAATAGGTTTATCTGAATTTTCTTCTCTCCTCATTTCTTGTGGCTTGTCCACATTCTTCCCTTCTTTTCCAATATTTAGCTCACTCATGGAACCTATAAGATCATTAACATCTTCTTCTTTTCTTGAAGAAATAGGGTCAAATTCTTCAAAAACAACATGCATAGACTCCTCAATAGTAAGAGTTCTCTTATTGAAGACTCTATACATTTTGATGGTAGTAGAGTATCTAAGGAAAATTCCTTCATTGAATTTGGAGTCAAATTTGCTAAGGTTGTCCTTTGCCTTCCGAATAAAACTTTTACAACCAAAGACTTCAAAATATGCAATTTTAGGTTTCCTATTGTTCCATAACTCATAGGGAGTTTTCTTTAATAAGAGGTTGACCAATACTCTATTTAATACATAATAAGAAGTTTTCATAACTTCAGCCCAGAAGTATTTAGGAAGATTATACTCATTTAACATGGTCTTAGCTATTTCTTGAATAGTTCTATTCTTCCTTTCTACTACACCATTTTGTTATGGTGTTCTAGGAGTTGAGAAGTTATGTGAGATACTATACTCAACACAAAATCTATGGAATTTAACATTTTCAAACTCTCCTCCATGGTCACTTCTAATTGAAAAGATCTTCAAATCCTTTTGGTTTTGAATTCTCTTAGCAAAGGTCTTAAAGACATTAAAACAAGAGTCCATATGTGGAAAGAATAACACCTAAGTTTGCCAAGAGTAATCATTTACAATGACAAATGCATAATACATGCCTCCCAAGTTAGATACTCTAGTGTGTCCAAACAAGTCCATGTGAAGCAATTGCAAGGGTCTAGATGAACTTGTTATGTTCTTGGCTTTAAATGAAGATTTTACCTTTTCTCATTTTTGATATGCTTCACAAATTCCTTCATTTGCAAACTTGATTTCAAGCAGACCTTCAACCAAGTTTCTCTTTTTTAACTTGTTGAGAAGTTCTATGCTTGCAGGTCTTAGCCTTCTATGCTAGGTTTTCCCTTCATTCACTATTGATACTAGACATTTTTGTATCATTTTTAATAAGAGAATTTAAATCAATGACAAAAATATTATGAATTCTCTTACCAATGAATAAGATTTTATTATCACTCATTTTTTACATATAGCAGGCTTGTGGTTCAAACATAACTCTAAAGCCTTTATCATAAAGCTGACTTACACTTAGCATATTATGTTTGAGTCCATCAATATGCAAAACTTTATCAAGAATGGGTGAGTTAACATCCTTACCAACTTTACCTATGTCAATGATTTTGGCCTTCTCATTGTCTCCAAATGATACATTTCCAAGTCATTCAAATTTCTCTAGTTACATGAAGGACTCCCTTTCTCCTATCATGTGCTTTGAACATCCACTATCTATATGTCACTCTTGCTTTCCAACTTGGGATTTCAAGCACATCAATAAAATAAAGAGAATCAAGTCTTAGGTGCCTAAATTTCGTTAGGTCCTAGAGGGTTAGTTCTAGCCATCTATTTATCATGCCTTCTAGTAAGGTAATGATGGGCAATGTGTCTATAAACACTAGAATAAAAGCATTCACCATTAAAATGCACTAGTTTCCTATTTTTAGGTAAAGTATGCACATAGTGTTTATGAGATTTATGAGTTCTCTAAGCTAATTGTCTAGGAATGTTTCTCATGTGAGATGCTCTCATGTAAGGTGTAAACCTATATGCATGAGTATGCAAATTTTTGTGCCTTTGGAGACTTTACCTCTTAGGCTTGTAAGATCAACACATGTAGGCATAATTTGCTCTAGAAGGAGTATGTCTCATTTGCATGTGAATTGACTGAGACTTGGCCTTTGTGCCATTTATCTTGAAATTTCCCTTTTTGGGAACTTTAGGCATTCTAATTGGGTTTGGAACACTAACTTCCTTAGCCTTAAGAAAGACAGTTTTGAAACTAGAAGGAGCAGTAGAGGTAGAAGCATTATATCCTAATTCATGTTTTATGGAAGGGCTCCTTTGAATTTCAAGGATGGAGTCTAGTTTCTTCTTTTCTTTGGTAAATTTGTTGAGGTTATCCTTAAGCTTGGAATTCTCAGCCTTAAGAGACTCAACTTCTTTAGTTAGAGTCTTTTGACTCTTAGCACAATCCTTTAAGGATTTGTTTTCTTTCTTAAGAGTAAAGGTACTAGGCTTGAAAGTCTCAATTTTTATGGTTAACTTGGTGATAATCAAATATAAATCATCTCTAGAATAAAAATTAAGAGGATTTACCTCATTTACCATTGCCATGAGTCAAAGATTGCTAGTTCTTGTTTGGTATCCTCCTCATTAGGTTTAGAGTCACTTGTGTCATCCCAAGTTGCCTTATACACTTCCTTGTCTTTCTTGGAGGTGCATTTCTTAATAGGAACTTTGCTCTTTTTCAGCTTTGGACAATTAGACTTTATATGCCTTCTGTCATTGCTACCATAGCAAATGAGCTGACTTTTACTACTTTTCTTCTTATATCTCCTTGCCCTTTTGCTCCTTAAGAGAAATCTTTTACTTTATTTGTTGTGAGGGCAAGGTGCTCATCTTCACTGTTGTTTTCATCATCACTGGAAGAAGATGTTAACAAGCAAGAAAAAGAAGGAGATTCAGAGAGTAACTCTTTAGCTTTTAGACCAAATCTTTCCTTCTCACTCTAAAGCTTTCAGATGTCTTCGTAAGTGTGATTTTATGTGCCAGAAGCTTTCCCATGAGTTCATCCAGAGATAGAACTTCTAGCTTATTAGTCTCCTTTATGGTTGTTCTTCTTAGCTTCCCACTTTTCCTTAGGAAGAGTTCTTACAATCTTTGCACCATATCTTCATTGGAGTAGGACTTACCAAGAGTTTTAAGAGTGCCCACTATGTCAATGAACTTGTTCTACATCTCAGTTATTATCTCATCTGGCTGGTATACAAAAGTTTCATACTTTTAAGTATGCATTTGTATCTTTTTCTTCGTCACTTTGTTGGTGCCTTCATGCTGAATCTGCAAAGTGCCCTAGATTTCTTTTGTCAATGTGCACATTTATAGCTTTACATATTGAGATTTATGGCTTGCATAAAAAAGAATGTGCATAGCTCATATGTTCTTCAAGTTTACCTTCTTCTCTTCAGTTGTCCACTCACTCTTGGACTTGGGAACAAGAACATCTCCAACCAATTTAGTTAGAACTTCTCTTCCTTCTTCGATAATGTCTGATAGATCTATGGTTTCACTATTTTGAAAGATTTCCATATGGTTTTTTTCAATACCTATAGTCATCTCCTTTGAAAAATGGTGGCTTGTGAATTGATTATGATTCCTCATGACTTGCCATGATCTTTACTTTGAGCACTTAAGCCTTGATAGAAAGAAAAACTTTGATACCAATTATTATCCCTTGGTACCCTAGAAGTAGGGTTGAATATGGCAATAACAAGTAAAAAATAATGAAAGTTATGTGTGGAAATAAAGAGAAATCAACACAATCAATTTGTAAAGGTTTGGCACAACCATGCCTACGTCCTCTCCTCTAGTCTTCCTCTAGAGCCTTTCACTATCAAGATAGATTCTAGGTGCTATATATCACCTTTACACTAGTAGTTTTCAGGCACTACTAAGCTGTTATAAGTAGACTTCTAAGTATTACTAAGATCATTTCCTAAATATAGGTGCTTCCTTAAACCTTTCACAAAATGGTTTAGATCTATTAAGATCTCCTAAACCAAAAAACTTTTCTATAAGGAATTTACAATTTATAGATGAGAAAAGAACACTCTCACTCAAGCAATAAACAATAGTGATCATACTTACAAATTATGCTTTACTTGGTGGAGAGTTTTGAGAGATGTTTTAAACTTGTTCTTCAACTCTGTTTTTTTTAAAAAGTCTTATGCAAGCTTTGGCAATTGATCTTTCCTTGAAGCTAGATTATACTTTTTTCACCCTTTTTACTGAAGATAATTTTCACAACATAATAAACTCATTTGTTCACCATTTTTTCACTTTTTCTCTACTTAATCTTGTTATGAGAGAGTCCTTTTATAGGCAACAACACAGAACTAGCCGTTAGAAGGAAGGCTTTCACTCCATGTCATAAAATAGTCATTTTAACACCTGTTAGATAGTTTCCATGCTTGTTGTTAGGTGAAAATGAAACTTTAATGATCGTTGATTTTATTAAAACATCCATTAAAACTAGCTGTTAGAGAGAGATTTGTTTAAATGCTCATCTTTTGACTTTCTCAATTTTTTAGTCATCAACTCCTTCAACAACTATTGGAGCTTCTTAATGCTTGTTGGAATTAAATTTCAACTTTTATTGGGATATGGACAATGCCCATTGCAAATCTCCAGGAGGATGTGAACTTGATGCTCTATTTTTTAAGATTTTGTATAGTGTTTCAATGGTTATTGGCTTTAGTTTAATACCTATTGAAAAGTGTCCCAATGCCTATTGAACATTTAAACATCTCTTGTTGGAAGGTCTAGAAACTCAAGTTTTGCCTTGGTGTTTTTCCAATGATAGTTGGTATAAGTCTAACGCCCGTGTCGAAACTTTAAGGGTTTTGTTCACATTAAGTCATTTGAATCAATGCTTGTTGTGAAAATGCAACACTTGGTGAGGTATCAATATGCCACACCCATTGTGAAGGTCAACTTGCGATGCTCAAGTGATTTCAACATCCAATGCCTCTTGTGCTCTGAGAGAGTCGATGGTTGAAGGTTCCAAAAACCTTAACTCACATTTTGATTATCATTTCAATGCTTGTTGACAATCTTTAATGCTCATTGATAAAGTCACAATTCCTGTTGAAACGCAACAACAACTGTTAGCTTTGAATACTTAAAGTTTTTCCAAAAACTCTTATTCTTAAAGCCTTTGGTTAAAATATTGATGTACTTGCAAGATCTTTCACACCAACTTGAACAATAGTTAACTTGTAATCATCTAAACAAGCTTGGTTTACCAAAACTTCTCAAGCTAGATCCAATAATGATAAGAGATGCAAATGTAAAATCAAATAGAAAAGAGTAGTAGTTGGATACAAAAAAAAAAAAAACATAAGGCATAGGTCTATAGATTTCTAACATGTTCTATTTAAGGAGTGATTCTAGAATGTCCTATGACCATAAGTTAGCCCAATACAAAAAGGAGACATATCTTTCTTCTTCTGTAACCTTTAAGCACAAAGGCTATAAAACGCCCTATATAGAGAATGAAAAAGTGGCCCTACAATCTCATAAAGAAAAAGCCTATTCTTCTATCAACAAACATAGAATAACTTAGATTTTACTACTTTCCTTTATTTTTTAGCATATTTCTCCTTGCTCTGCATTTTTAAGGTTAGTTTGGTGGTTTTATATTTGAGTTATAATTTCACCTTTATTTGTATGCAAATCCTTTACATTCACCTTTCAATATTATAATCTATGGTTTTGTTCCATGTTTTAATTTAAATCTTTAAGTTACTATTATGTTATTTTTGAGTTGTATCTTGGATCTTCATGATGATTTATGTTAAAGCCATTTTTAGTTAATGGTTGCTACTATCTCTTGGTTCCTTTATATTATTTGTGGTTGTTTACATCTCATTTTTATTTCAAGATTTGGGCTTTATTATAATATTTTTTTTTATGTTGGTTGTGCTACCCAATTTGAGATCTACTAGTGGCTTTTAAATAGGTGTTTAATATTTTCAAGTTGAGGTGTTGTTAGTCTAATACTCTATGTACATACTAATTTATATTAGCACTTTATTACATCAATGGTAGTTTGCATCGTTTATATCGGTGGTTCAATTATGCTCTCTAGTTGTGAATCTACCACTCTATGGTACTTGATTTGAAAGTAGGATTATTCACCTACTTTGTTATCTATTATGACCTTCCATCAGTATAATTTCTAAGAGTGTTAGCCTTTTGATCATATCCCAAG
>CATIWR010095915.1:0-19084 GCA_949677035.1 Omphalea diandra | reverse complement strand
CCGGGATGAAACCTCACATTTCTTTTGAATTTGTTTTCCAATAATTTGATGGCCATAAATTCAGAATTTGATGATGGTCTAAACTTGGAAGTTGTATATTTATATCTGATATACATGTCTGTGAAATATTGTTGCCAAATCCAGCATGGCTGTTGAGATATGGTCCCTTCATCATGACTAGTTGTCATCATGTTATAAACTTGCTTACCCTGAGATTTGATCCTTTGTTTTGGTGACTTTATAATTAAATTAGACAAAGAGTAAAACATGAAAAATGTTCCTTTATATGTTTTGTAACTGGTGGTAGATTATTATTACAATTAGATTTGTACAATTTGAGTTACTGAGATGACACTGCAATAGGGATAAATTTAAAAATACACCACATTTTCTATGTGTCTGATATTGGCTTGAAATTTGAATATGTTGTATCATTATATGTCCAATTTATTGAAAAAAAAGAATCAAGTAATTTGGATGAGTATATCTGGAATTATTGCTATAAGAGTATAGCAAGCTCAGGCTGCCATATAAGGAAAATATGCATAAATACTAGGTCCACTTGCATGAATCATGTCATAGTTGCATAACAAAATGAAAATCTTACTTTATCATCGTGAATTGAATTGGTGTATTGAAATAGGTCCTCAAGACATAGATGAAAGATTGTTATACTTTTGATTTATTTATTTTCATAAGATGTTGATAATAATATTTAATAGTCTATGTGGCGATAATGTTTAATAGCCTATGTGACGATAATATTTAATAGCCTGTGTGGCAAAGAGATGATAGCCTGTATAGCATAGCCTGAGTGGCAATGATAAAATAGTCTGTGTGGCAATGATATAATAGCCTATGTGGCAATGATATGATAGTCTGTGTAGTAAAGAGATGATAGTTTGTGTGGCAATAATAAAACAACATGTGTGGCAATGATATAATAGCATGTGTGGCAATGATATGATAACTTGTGTGGCAAGGAAATGATAGCCTATGTGGCAATGATAAATAGCCTATGTGGCATAGCCTGTGTGACAATTATATAATAGCCTGTGTGGCAAAGAGATGATAAACTGTGTGGCAATAATAAAACAGTCTGTGTGGCAATGATATAATAGTCTGTGTGGCATGATAAAATAGCCTGTGTGGCAATGATTTGATAGCCTGTGTTGCAAGAAGATGATAGTCTGTGTGGCAATAATAAAATAGCTTGTGTGGCAACAGCCTACGTGACAATGATATAATAACCTGTGTGGCAATGATATAATAGCTTGTGTGGTAATAACATTTGATTGTCTGTATGGCAATGAGTTCTATAGCCTATATGGCAATAACATTCGATAGTCTGTGTGGCAATAGCATTTGATAGCCTATGCGGTAATGATATCTATAGCCTATGTGGAAATAAAATATAATGGCATGTGTGAAAATAACAATATTTATAACCTATGTGGCAACTAAAAATGAAAGCCTTTGTGGTAGTGATATCTATAGCCTATGTGGTAGCAATTTATGACAGCATGTGTGGCAAAAATCTTTGATAGCCTACGTGGCATTTAAGAGGTAAAACTCATTATTTCGTACATAGATATGATGATGAGTTATTTATGTTTAAAAATTGTTATGTTTTTTTTTGATATTGAAGTATCGTTATACATTTACTTACTGAGTATGCAAACTCACTCTTTTGTATGAAATCTTATTTCAAGAAGAGTAGACTAAAGATTGCATCCAGTATACTTCTCGAAGTCGATGTCTAGCAGTGTAACAGAGGTTGGGCCAGTATGCAGTCAATTAGTATTTAATTTGTTTATTCATGTATGTTTTGTTGTAAATAGTTACTAAGTGGTGAACAAGAGACATAGTGAAAAAAAATTAATCAGGTCTTTTAAATGACAATGAATAGACTTAGAGAGATAATTAAATGATTATTAATTGGGGTGTCACAGTCTTCTTAGGGTTTTCTTGAAGCATTATAAAGGCTATAAATAACTTTTCATATTTAACCAAGGCAATGAAGGAATGAATAATATTTCTTCGAGCAAAAATTTGCTTGTGAGATTTAATTTTCTTTTTGTGTTCTTAATGGGACTTGTTGAGATTGTTGAGTGAGTGCTTAATAATTTCACAAACTTGCTTAATCTATGTCATAAATCACTTAATTAATTGAAGGTTAAGATTAATGCCTTTTAAATCTTTATAATTCATATTACTAGAAACAAGTTTTCTAGAGGTCTAATTAAGATTTAAAAATTTATAATGTTTGAACTTTTAATTAAAGCTTGGGACTTATGTTCGACATATGAATCAGGATTCAAAAATTAACCTCATTTATATCACCACCTTTACCTATCTTGCTCATTTTCTTTTTCTATATTTATTCTTCTTTGCTCCATTCTAAGCTCTGATTTATGCATTCTTCTTCTCAGCTCGATTCTTATTTGTTACGAAGAGGAGGGAACATGTACATTATAAGGTAATCGTATACTAAGCTTCCAAGAATAGTGCAGAAGCACATAACAGTCAAATTCATTAGCATCCTCTCTATCATTCAGCTTAAGTCTGAGGTAGCGACTATGACAACATGTTGGGAGTAATGGATGTGCACTACTCATACATTCCATCTTCCTATTAATAAGGTTACCACCAACTCAACATCATTTTCAATAATCACCAGCCTTACTTGCTCAAGGGGCCCCATTTTATTTTGCTACTTTTTACACACACTTATTTTATCCTTAAAGGAGTATTGTATTATTCAATTGCCCAAGTTCATAATTCCACTAAATACTTTGAGCACATTTTCTTATCGGGTCTTATACAGGATAGCAAAGTAGCAACCAAGAATAGAAGAGGTTGAGATGGATCAATTATCCTAATGCTTTATTTTCTACTTACTTGACACCATATTGTTTTTCAATGCTTTAAACACTATATGTACGCTTCTTTTGTCACCTTTGACGAACTTGGTTGTTGTAGCTTAGTTTGATAAGGGCAGTGCTACCTCTCTTACATTAATACATGGTTTTAGCTGTGTATGGAGTTGTAGCTATTAGTGGCTGCTTAGGGCTAATAGTGTATGATTGCCCTTGCTATCATTATCCTACTTGTATTGTCTCCTTTTTTGCTCTTTTTCTTCTTTTGTTATTTTTATTTTTATATATGGGCATTTGAACATAAGTTCATGTTTGGCCTAATTCTTATATCCCTTATTATTATTCACACTTTTCCCTGTGGCATTCTTCATATCTGAAGGGGATAAGATTGGAGTCCTTAACCCTTAACATGGTAAAAGCCCAAGAAAGAAACAAAACATGTATTAGTTCAATCAAAACAATTCATATGTGACAAAACATGTATTAGTTCAATCAAAACAATTCATATGTGCACTCCTAGATTTTCTTACTTGTTTGCTTCTTTTACAAAATGAGATTATGCCTAAAGGTGATTCTGATGCATGGTCTAGCAACTTGTTTGTTTTTCACTAGCATTAAGTCTTAACAGTGATTTATAGGATCTAGATAGGCTTGCTTGGTATCTTAATGAAAGTACCAAGCCATTTTTTATAATTCTCCAATTGCCAATTTTTGAAAGATGTTGTTTAAAACATATATTAGGGGTTTGTGGCATAACAACCACTTGGCTCTCCCACATACCACTAGCTTAAAGAAGGGCATTGATGTGGTTGGTTCTTTGTCTTTTCTTTTACCTACAGTTAACTATTAGTGCAACAATGATTATTAACATGAAAATACATGCTTTTAAAGCCATAAGAGCTAATCTTTTAACATTTGAGCCATGGAAGGCATAACTTCATAGTCTTATCTTCCATCTATTAAGGATATTACAGATACTCTTATCTCTTACTGCCCCATTGATAGTCTATTCAATCAAATCATAAAGCTTAATCTGACATGAGTTTTACCTCTTCAATGTCTTTTACCTAGGGACTACCACATAAATAAATTGTTGTTTGATTATGAAGTGCTACCCCTTACTTTCACATTATTGTACTGTATGACCTTTCATATTTTGTGTGCAGGTACATAATAACAAATGGACAACTGGAATGCAACCTCGATACTGTGAAGGACTACCTTTTTAAGACTTTTTATAAAGCCCCCGTTGGCTATATGAGTACCCTTCTTTTATGCTTTTAGTCTTATACATGCTCGTCATAGCCTCTCATATAATGGTAAAGAGGAAGCTCAATGTCAAAGTTGTATAGACTACTTATGTACGGAGCTACAAAGCCTTATGAGGTCAGGAGCTAAGCAATAAGAAAGCCTAAAGAAATATTTATGTGTCAAACTAGTTGCTTCCTTATTGTCTGTTACTTCTTTTTTGTAACTTATACTTATCCAAGATGTTTATAGTAGCTTACATATGACTCTTGTTATGGGTATGCCCTTCTTAATTATTATCCCTGGATAATATTGATGATAGCTCTTGATATAATTATTGATCTTATATGCCATCTTTGATTGACTTTATTAAATACTTCTTAGCTTTCCATGATAACATCCTAAAAAATAATGAAGTGGATTGTGTTTGTTTTATTATAAGCATATTTTTTTATATACTTATCTCGATAACCAAGAATTCAGCTTTATTAATTTAAGAAGGTTTATGATGAATTGCACCAGGAACCTTATTTGTGTCCTCTCTTTATGCTTCTAAAAACTAGTTATCCCTTATTTCACATGCTTTCTTGCTCCCTAGACTATCTAAAAGTAATAATTACTAAAATAAAATTAGGTGCGCACCCTCACACAACATATAATACCTAATGCATTAATCATGGTGCAATGCAAAATCCTCAAAACATATAAATAAAACAAAACTACTTTGAGGCACTATAAAAAACTCAACCATGTAATGAAGTAAAAATCTTAAAACTTGAAAATTAAATGAAACACATGACAAAACCTTGGTGTTATTGGCAACTTGTGGAAGGTAGCACCCTCACCTTTAAATTTAAAACAAT
Organism: Omphalea diandra; assembly: GCA_949677035.1. Lineage (NCBI taxonomy): Eukaryota > Viridiplantae > Streptophyta > Magnoliopsida > Malpighiales > Euphorbiaceae > Omphalea > Omphalea diandra. The sequence continues at coordinate 14,094 of CATIWR010095915.1, read as the reverse complement.
ACAATCTTGAGTTCTATTTAGTGTTTAACACTTGTTAAACCCAAGGGATACTCTAACATATGCATACGAATTAATCTTAAGCTTTTAGATATGTGTTAAAGTTGGATGGTAGCTATCTATTTCTCCTATTTTTATTTTTTTTCTTTTTTTTTTCTTTTGTTTCACTTTTCATGCCCTAACTTTGCCTAAGCCCCTTTTTTGGGTTTTCAACTTAACGTGATGTTCTAACTTTTACCTTATATGAGTTTTTAACCTAGCAAGCTTTCATCTTTTTCATTTTTCACTTGATTTTTCATTTTTCACTAGCTCTAACTTTTGCCTAAGCTACCGTTTTGAGCTTTCAATTTATCGAGCTTCTTCACTTTTTCTTTTGTGTTTTTTTATTAGAGGTGTAGTTTGGTCATTCTCATGTATGTTGATACCACAATTCCATACTCTCATTTATTTAATGCAAATGTAACTATGACACATCTAATGGCAACATATGATGTTTGTTATTGAAGAAATAAGCTATTATCTCTCCATCTTTTCTCTAGGATATCTTTCCCTCTTTACATTTCCCTCAATTGCCCTTATGTGATATTTTCTTGAGTCTTCTTATAATATCATTATGTAAGGCACTCAATGTTTTTTGACCTTTTGCTCTCATCGATGCTTTTCCTTTTTCTATTGTTTGGTCTTTTCCTTTACAAAATTAGGGGATGAGTCATTAATTGGGATAACTCTATTTTTATATTGTAACAGAAGCGTTCTTTAGCTTCCTTACTTACATGGGTCATTCTTTCAAGGTTCGCTCTTCTTCACATTTCTTTTTTTCTTCTTTGCTTCTCAACCTCTAGTACGAGGGATCTTTGTTCCATATAGAGCTTATCATGGATTTTCACACTATCCTTCCTCTCACTCTCCATTTTTATTCCTCTTAGCTTACACTCCTTCTGTCATGCATCTTTGTCCCTTCCTTTTGATTACTTTCTATATCTAGTATTTTTACTTTATTTTTCTCTTTTTTAAATCTCTTATTGGCTTTTTATTCCTTTTTTTTTTTTTTTACATTTTCCATTCTTTTGAGTTCTTTCTTATTTCCTTTCTAAGAGGTAACAAAAATATTAAGGAGATGGTTCTTTAGAACCTAGGCTATGAGATAGTTGTCCTACGTACCTTCATCCTTTTCTTTAAACACCTTATACTATTTTTGATTTTCATATTTTCTTTCTTTCTTTTTTTTATTCGTTTTATTTTTTCCTTCTTTTTTTTCTTTTTTCTTATTCTCTTTCTCTCTCTCTCTCTCTCTCTCTCTCTCTCTCATACCAAGAATTCTATTACGCCATCAAACTTATTAATAACTAAATTTGGATTAAAACAAGTAAGAACATGAAATTAAAAGCATCAACATGCATTGAAATAACAAATCTATGATGTTTATAACTAAGATAAGACAAGTTAAGCTAAGAAAGCAAAATAAAACTCTAAATTATGCCTCCTATCAAGTTACCATGGTTTCTTTTCTAGGTCTGGTAGCCATTAACCTTTAAAATGATCTTGGATTGTGTTATTCAAGCATCAAGACTAATTAGTGCAATGCCCCACTGCCTAATGAGGGTTATGTCTTGAAGGTAAGGAATACTGTATGAACCCTTCTTTCCTTAATTTTTTTCATGCTTGGCTAAAGGATGACCAAGTCATGAGTACTTTGTAGGTTGCATTCCCTCACATATGTCAATTGGGCCTTTAGATCTAAAGTCTTCTCCCTCACACATTAATTGGCTTTCTAAACTTAATGTCCTCTTTTAGTACCTGTTGAATCGTTGTGGTCATACCTTCATCCTTTGAGGATTTTATTCCATGATGTGTAGGTATCAATAATAGTTCATCCTTAAAATCTTCAAAAGCCTTAGCTAAAAGTAGATTAGGAGAAATGGACTTTTATTTAAGCTTTTAGTTTAAGGGGTGATCAAGAGCTATGAGACTGAGTACCACCCCTGAATCAATAAGACCCTATATTTCATGATAAAGCCATTGACACTCATCTATGTGATGATTGACACCTTAATGGAAAGAACAAAAAGTATTAGCATTTAATTCTTATGCAAGGGATTTAGCAAAGGCCTAGAGGTTAGAGGATGTAGAATCCCTTTCTCTTAGAGTCTTTAAAAGGCTTTGGACAATGATATCTCATGCTTATAAAATTTTTCAAAGCTTATGCCAATTGTTCCTTTTTCTCACATTAGGGCTTTAATTGCTTCTAATTTAAAGCTTGCTTAAGATATGTCCCTTCTCCCATTTGGGTGCTAGTTGAACTCTTAATGACAAGATTTCCCATAAGCTTCTTCTAACAAAGTCTAAAATAAAAGGTTGCCCCTTGACATTCTAGTTAAAGTGATTCTCTCACTTTTAGGCTTGGAAAGGTTTCAACCATGAATTAGTCTAGAAATAAGTCAAGCTCTATTTTAGACTTAGTACTAGAGCAATCAATTAGGTTTACAAAGTTTTATAGATTCCTATAATCAATAAGATCTTCAATTTTATATTTGAGATACTTGCATGTGTTAATGACATGTCCCTGAACTTGATGAAAACCATATAAGGTACCTAGCATAAATTCCCTAGGTAGTGGATTTGGCAAAGGCTTAGGATCAAGCGGTTTGAGCTTCCCTCTCTTATTTAGCTCTTCAAATATTTTAGATAATGGTTGATTAAAGATAGCAAAAGACCAAACACTATGCAACTTCGTTACAAGCCCATTCTCTTTAACTTAATAGACATATGACTTCATTTTCCCATCAGTTGGTTTTTATGGTACTAAACCCTCTATTAAGATTTGTTTGACCATCCTTCTCATATCCTTGTTTGTGTACTTATGTACTACCAATTCCACCTCAGCCTTTATCATGTCCTTAACCCTTCCCTCAAGTTCTTAGAGTTTCAAATCTTCCATATTTACTAAGCTCTATGATGATTGTAAGTTATATTGCTTCATTTATGAGTTCTAAGAATTCAAAGTAAAAAATTAGACAATGTGATTATATGTCAGACAAATGAATGTATGCATGAATGACAATGACATATAAGCAAGAGTATTCATATTGCCTTCCAACCATATTTCTTCCACACACATAAGTATAGAGGCTCTTCCTCGAACATAAGGTCAATTCAAATACCAATATGGGGCATTGAATTGGAAGGTCCTTTGAACCAACTAAATTTGATGTAAGTCTAAAAGTGATATAGCATAATCATACTCGAAATGCGCATCTTATATATAAGGGATAAGAAAAAGATATGTGAAAAAAGGTGGGCATGTTTTAGGGCTTGACGATAAGTGTTTGAAAATTATGTTTCTAGACGAGTTATAAGACTAACAATATTTCAAAAAAAAATACTAATTTTTATTCACTACAAGCACGTCAATTAATCTAGATGAATTTACCTCATTTTCGAGTAAAAAATCCATTTAGGCTTCAATATGGCACTTTTTTAAGGTAGTTTACAAATTTGCTCTTAGGATATGACCATAATTCCATAACTCTTAATCTCAAACCATAACTTGGTTAAAATTAAAACATTTGGGGCCCTATTCCATGATTCTAAGGTCTCTATATGGGCTGAAAAAGCTAGGTTGCTATAGTAGATGACTCTCGCAAACTTAGAGGACAGTTGTCATATCCCCCCTATTTGACATACCAATAAGTACTTGGCTTGTGAGTGATGGACCCTCTACATAATCTTCTAAGACAAAATGGAGCTTAATTCTTAAGTTTAGAGAATCCTTTAGCTAGATATAAAGCCGACCTATTGTACATCATGTGTGTATTCAAATGAATGCAAAAGAGAACTTGATTGATAAAGGCTAAATATTAAATGTAAATTAGAGACCCTTAAAGTTAACACTATTAATCCTCAAAGGAGTCACCAATATGAGTGCCTTGATTTTTATGGCTGCACTCGAATAAGTGGAATCTTGCTTGTGACCTATATCTTTTGTTGATCATTAGAAGATTGAGACAAGAGGTTTATATATTGGTATAACCCCTATTAATGGAATGCAAAGGGATCATCGAGGGATCTTTAGAAAGGCCTTTCAGTGGGTAGAAGCCCTTTTTGCCATCAAGTGGCCAATAAGGGGGAGCCAAGGTGGGATGTTACTTTAGTACACCTTTTAATACTTGACTGGAGACACCATCCACTTGGTCGAGACAAAAATTTTGATGAGGATATATTCTAAATCTAATAGGTTAACTAAAATCCCAACCCATCCTTACCCATCAAAGATCAAGTTTAGGAGTTGGGTATAACTTAGGGAAGAGGTTAGTTATCTTCAAGTCACCCGGATAAAGGGATTCAACCCTTCGAGAAATCAATGGTTCATTTTTGTGTCTTGCATTTATTAATCAATTTTCCATCTATCCACCTAGGCATATCCATCTAACTCAAGCCATCAACCATAACAAATTAAATATGCAATGCATAAATGATATGCAAGATGCTAGAAAGTAATTGATAATATATACAAGGTAAGGATGGGAGTAAATATTTAAGTAGTGGGATTGTTCATGCATGAATTATATGCAATAATATATAAAACTTAGACTCCCAAAATCTACCAAAAAGAAAACATAATTTAGCATTATTCAGCACTAAGAGAAAGAAGGTCACTAACCTAAGGTTACCTAAGAAAAATGTAAGGATCTAAAACATCACTTTAGAGATGGTAATGGTCATGTAATAATCATCTAAAACATAATAAATTTGAAATAGTATAAATTAGACATATAGACTACTACCCCTAAACATAAAACATTTAAGCAAATAAAAATGACAAAAGTGACATATAATTGTGCAACTAAGGGGTATAGGTGTGTGATTAAGGGTAAAATAAAGCATAAACATAAAGAAGCAATAAATGAAGGAGCATTAGGGGTCATAGATTATTATAACCTCTCCCTATCATTTTCTAGCATATAAAGACAATAAACACCAAATGGTGTAAATATGGCCTAAGGAGAACTAAGAAGATCTAATAAAAAAAAAAAAAGAATTAAAAATGTGATTTTAATGTTGGAAAATGGGAATGGGAGTTATTGATTATTACAACATGCCCTATTCTACCCATTTTCGAGCTTAAAAGGTAAATCTAATAACCAAAAGCCTAAAAGGGCAAGAGAAATTGCACTATTATGAATAGTGCTTGTGATAAGTGTTTATGGCTTATATAAACTAATTAATGGTCTGTATAGATGACTAGATTACAAAATGAAAGGTAATAAATAGTTATTTTAAATAGTACTATGAGTAGTATCAAAGGGTTGTACAGACTAAAAAGTGGTTAATGCAGCCCTCCCAATGGTTTACATAGACCACTACTCATTTGTATAACCCATTACTCATTTGTATAGCCTACTAGGAATATTTAAATTCTACAAATCAAAAGAAGAAGAAGAAGAAGAAGAAAAAGAAGAAGAAAAAGATGAAGATTGGTCAGATAATTTTGAAGATGCCCCAAACAATGTCTTTTACCCTCAAAGGCACTTTTGATATTATAAATCCTCTCCAAATGCAATGGAATCAATACTAAAGATAGATGCAAGCTTGGTTTACCTTGAGTGCTTTAGGTGTTTGAGTTTGGGGTTTGTAATTTCTATGTTTTGAGGTTTTTTTTATGGTTAAAGGGTGATTTTGGCATTGTTTTGCTACAATCCAAAAGCTTTTCCCTTTCCCTTCAATAGGAGGGGTATTTATAGAAGAGGATGGGTGCAACTAAGCCCAATGGCTCAGATTACACCTTATCCCACCTCTTATCATACTTTTTACAAATAGGATCAAAGATTAGAGATTAAGATGTGAAAAATGTTTATATAGCTCTAAGATTGTCTGTATAAACCTTTGGTCAGTTATACAGCCCTCTTATACTTAACAGGTCATTATTCTAAAATTTTTTTACTTTTGGACTTTACAGTAGGTTATCTGTATAACCATTTAGAGGTTTGTATTGCCCTCTTTAATTAGCTATACTACCAATTGAGTTTGTTATACAGACATCCCTTCTGTTCCCTTAAAAGCTCTCAAGGTTAGGTTAATTGGAAAGTGAATTTGATTCAAGGTTTCTCCCAACATTTTGCCACTTTCTTAGGTATTATTTCCCCTATTCTTTAGCAAAGAATTCAAGTATTTTCTCAGCATCATACTCACATCTTAGAGACCTAAAATCTAATGCTTATACATATACTTATAAAGCTATAAGAGGCAAGTCTTCCAATACTTAAGCTATAAACGAAACAACTTAATAGTCCTATCCTTCACCTGTTATTGAGATTTTGTTAGCTATCATTCTTAGAGACATTACAAATGCACTTACCATTGCACTCACCATTTTTAGCGCATTCATGGTCTATTTGGTAAAATCATAAAGCTCAATTTGACATTAGCACTACATATCGAGTGTTCTTTACCTTGGGACTGCTATACATGCAAGCTTTCTCCTAATTATGGCGTGTTTCCCCTTAGTTTCACATTATCGTACTTGCATCACCTTCCATATTCTATGTGTAGGTTCCCCATAACATAACTATAAAGTTAAAATATGACTTTGATGGTGTAAAGGACTACCTTCTTAAGACTTCTCATAAATCCCATGTCATTTATATGAGCACCATTCTTCTATGCTTTGGCCTCATATATGCCTCTCATAATTTGCCACAATTTATTTTATATCTTCCTCTTTTAATGACATGGCATGGTGGAGCTCAAAAGGAAGCTTGTTATCAAAGCCATATAAACCATCAATGTAGGAAGCTATAGAGTCTAAAAGTTCAAGAACTGAGTGATAAGAAGGATTAAAGAGACATATGAGTGTCATTAAGAATGATTACTTCTTTATTATGGCTTATGCTTATCCATGATGTTTATAGTGGCTTGCACTTGACTATTGTTAGAGGAATCTTCTTCTTATTTTTAGCCCTAGATTATAATGATAAGTCTTGTTATAATTACTTATTATATTTATCATGTTTAGATGACTTTATTAAATATTTAGTGGCTTTCTTTCTAGTGTTATGATCAACTAGATGACTCTCCTTTTGATGGTAGGTGTCGCTTCCTTATTCACGGTGGTATCTTAAAAGAGAATTGAACTACCTTAGTTTTTAATATGCAGGGCATTCTTATATACTTACCTCAATAGGCAAGGGTTCAAATTTATTTATGTCCTCTCTTCATCCTTTTGGAAACTAATAATATGTTATTATGTGTGTTTTCCTGCTCTTAAGATATTTGAAATAAATGATTGCTAAAACAAAATCAAGTACACATACTCACACAACATATAATGTCTAATGTATGATTATGATGTAATGTAGAATCTTTAGACCATATAACTAAAACAAAACTGCTCAAAGGCACCATAAAACTAAGTCAAAAAAGGATATCGAAAACCTTAGAACTTGAAAATCAAATGAAACACCTGATTAAAACCTTGGCATCAACAATAATCAATTAAAGCTATCACCCTTACCTTCAAATTCTAAGCTATGTAATCTTAAGTTCTCTTTAGTGTTTGGCACCTACCATTCCTTTGGGAATAATCTACTACTGCATAGGCATAAGTCTTACATTTCTAGATGTGTGTTAAAACCTAATGGTATTTATTCGCTTCTCTTTTTTTTCTTTTTTTTAATACCTTTTTACATTTTATACATTAACTTTTGGTTAAGTTGCCCTTCTGAGTTTTCAATTTAGCAAGCTACTTTAACTTTTTCCTATGCCGCCCTTATAGGTTTTTTAACTTAGCGAACTTTAAATTTTTTTTAAAAATTTTATTAGCTCTAAATTTTGCTTAAGCTGCCTTTTGGTTTTCAACTTAACGAGTTTTTTCTCTTTTTTTTTAGAAGGGTATATTGATACCATAATTTTATACTCTCATTCATTCAATCCAAATTCAATTATAACACTTTTGGTGGTGAATACAATACTTGTTATTAGCTAACCTTTTTAGGTTTTCTAAGTATTATTTAACTCTCCTTTTACTTTTTCCCTAACTTTTTTCAAGAAGGCCCTTTTTAGGTTTTCCACCTAACAAGATTTATTTATTTTCTTTTTCTCTTTTCTTTTTCTTTTCACATTATAAGGAGTTTTACTATCAATGAAAAAAATGGGTTATTGCCTCCCAACCTTTTCTCTAGAATATTTTTCCCTTCTTCGAGTTTCTTTTGATTACCCCTAGGTGCTTTTCTCTTAAGCCTTCTTATAGTTCATTTTATAAGGCACTTAAGGTTCCCTGACCTTTTCCTCTTATGGATGTTTTCCTTTTTCTATTATTTAGTTTTTTCCTTTATAAAATTAGGGATGAGTCATTAGATTAGGGAAACTCCATCTTATTTCTTATTCATTAATATTATTACTGGGCCTTTCTCTAGTTTCCTTACTTGCATAGGTCACCTTTTTAAGGTCCACTCTTCCTCACATCTCTTTTTTTTTTTTTCTTTTTTACTTCTCAACCTCTAATTCTAAAGTACACTTTGATCTATATAAAGCCTATCACACCCTTTCACACCATTTTCCTTTCGCTCTCTAATCTAGTCTCTTAGTTCACACTCTATTCCTCTTACCAACTTTGCCCCCTAAATTACTTTCTTCATTCTTTTTTTCTCTATATCTTTTCCTTTTTGCTATGTTTCTTTCTTTCTTAAATCTTCTATCACCTTTTTCATTTTTCATATTTTTGTTTATGTTAGATCCTTTCTTACTCCCTTTCTCAGGATTTCACTCATAATAAAGGTGACACAAAACTTTATGGAGATGACACTTTATAACATAGGTTATGAGATGGTTGTTCTGCATCCTTCCTTCCTTTTCTTCAAACTCTTTGTACACTTTGTGAAGTTCATATTTTATTTTTCTTTCTTTCTTTTTACTTTCTTTATCTTTTTTTTTTCTATTTGATTTCGTATTCTCTCTCTCATACCAAGAATTCTATAATTCCACCAAACATATCGACAACCATATTTGCATAAGCAAGAACATGAAATTAAAAGCTTTAACATTCACTAGAATTAATAAACTTTATATATGTCTATGGATAAGATTAGATAAATATAGCTAAAAAGTTAATAAAAGCAAAATAAAACTTTAAATTATGCCTCATACCAAGTTACTAAGGTTCCTTTTCTAGGTTTGGCAACCTTTCACTACCAATATGATCCTGGATGGTATTCTTCAAGTGCCAACACTTATTAGTGCAATGTCTCATTACCTAATGAAAGTGGTAGTAGATATAAGGGCTACATCTTGAAGGCAAAGTATACTTAAGTGGCTTGGCTTCCATATATGGTATTGACCCTTTTTGTTTATACTTTTCCCATGTTTGAGCTAAAAGTTGGCATGAGTACTTCTTGGATGTCATGGCCTCTCATATGTCAATAAACCTTTAATATTTTCACTTTCTTCCTTATAAGGCTCTTTCCTTATTATGTAAGCATCGAGAAATCCTTAATTATCATAATTAAAAACTAACTTGATGGGATAAGATCTTACTTGGGTTCTCGATCTGAGTGAATAACACGTATTAGGGTAAAACATCACTCTCAAATTAATAAGGTTTTAAATTTCATGGCAAAGTCTCACAATCATCAGTAGAATGACTAATGTCTTGGTGAAAATCACAAAAAACCCCAAAGCCTATAATTCATAGGAAGATAATTAGGTAATGGCTTAGGTTCAAGAGGGAGGAGGACCATATTTATTTCTAGCTTCACAAAAACTTTAATTATGATAACTTGTACTTAGAAAATTATCTAGTAATCTTACCAATTCCTTTTCTCTTATATGGGGCCTATAATTAATTTAGGTGTAAGGGTTGTTTAAAATACTCTTATCTTCTTTTCCAAGTGTTGACTAGACTTTCAATAGAAAAACCATCCATAAGCTTCTTCTGACTAAGTCTGACATAATCGATTACCCTCTGATAGGTTCATAAGGATAATGTTATGTATTTTAAGCTTAAAGAGGTTTCAACCACGAATTAATCTAGGAAAGAGTTGAGATCTATTTTGGATTTGATGCTAGGGTGACCAATTAGTGCCATAATGTTTGATAACTTCCTAAAATTAATGAGATCTTTAATTTTATGATTGAATGTGTCAATGGTATGGGCAACAATCTAATGAAAACTATAAAAATTTCTACACATGAAGCCCCTATATAGTGAGTTTGGCAAAGATTTAGGATTGAGTGGTTTGAACCTCCTCTTTTTTTTTTTTAGCTCCTTAAATATCTTAGATAAGGGTTGGTTCACATCATTGAAAGGCCTAACACTTCCTAACTTCTTTATAGGCTCATCCTCCTTAGCTTTGTAGACATGTGACTCCATTCCCACATCAGCTAGCTTTCCTAGTACTAACCTTCCATTAAGATTTGTTTGACCATTCATCTTAAATTATTGTTCATGTACTGATGTACTACCAATTCCACTTTGACCTTTACGATGTCCTTAATCATTACCTCTAGTTCTTATAGTTTTAACTCTCTCATCTTGATTGAATTTTATGCTACTTATGAATTATCTTGCTCTTTTATGACTTTTAAGAATTTAAGGCAATAGATTAATGATGTTATAAATGTCAAACAAATGAAAGTGTACATGAATGCCAATTATACCTAAGCAAAGAGTAAACACATTGCCTTCTAACCTTATTTCTTTCACATGCATTGTTAGGATTTGGAAAGCAAATGTAGTGGAAAAACATAACTTTTTCAATATAAAATCCTACCAAGGATATATGCAATTTGATTAAATTGAAAGGAAATGATGTGAATCATACCAATTTGTGCAAAATGTGATAGATCTGTTAGAAGGTAAAGAGGGGGTTTACACTTGTAATACCCAACCTCAAGCTTGGAGTGTTTTGGATTCAAACACTACCAAATTGATGAACATCCTCTATAAGTATCCATATGAATAAGCTCTCTCCAAAATGGAAGTGAGCTAGCACTAGGTTTTTTCTCTGTCAAAAATGTTTTCTAAAATGTGAACGTTCTATATTGCTTGAAAACCATAAAAATGTATGTATATATCTTAACTATTAAGATATATATGCTAATTATATATTTTTCAGGTACAAATAACTTGATAATCTTTTTGTTTTAACCATTAAAACGATAAAGATATTTAAGAAGATAATATTTGTAATTATCTTAATATATATTTAGAGACAGTAAAAAAAATACTATTTTGTTTTGGGCCTATTCTAATGGTATGACCCTATAGGCTAACATAATGTTGGTAGTGACCCAAAACTTATTTATGGTCTTTAAGTCATTAATGGCCTCTAACAAGATATTGTGACAACCCAAATTATGTGAAAGTCAATAACCTGACTTGACTTATTTTGCAAATAGTATTCTAATCCTTTGTCACATTATTTCTTAACTGATGGAAAATGACATTGATAACCTTTATCAATTCATTATCACATGATCATGCAATATCTTCAGTCGAACTTATCAAGGGGCTAGAGATATATTTCTCATTAATATATGAAGGATAAATTCCTTCTAAATCACTCATATTTTGCTATATGATTTACTTAATATATAATATCAGTCTGTATAATTATCTTATTAAAGATAATGTTGGACTATATTAAAACATGAAATTCATCATATTTAAATCCATAGTGATCTTCAAGTCAGAGAATTAAGTTAATATTATTGCATGAGAATCACTTATGATTGTTCATCCATGCAGTGTTCTCATAGTGGGTTAGTCTAATACAATATTTCTTAAATATGTATCTATGTGTTTGATTTAATATCACATATCTATGACTAGTAAAATATAATCATCAATCAAACACATACTAGTCTTCATTCATTTTTATCCTGATAATAATGACTGACTAGGGACAATTTAGAATATAATTCTTTACACCTAGAGGTTTGACTATCAAGTCACATACTTGATGAGATTAAGTAGAATTGACCATTCATGGATTTTATCATTTAACCATTAATAAAAAAGACATTTAATAAAATGCAACCATGGCATTATTCAAAAAATATCCATGAAAAGCACTAGCCTAGAAAACATAACTAACATGCATAAGTATAGAGGATCTTCTTAAGATAGTTTGTCCATTCAAATACCAATATGGGCCATTGAATTTGGATATTCCTCAGACCAACTAATGTTGATGGTGAGTCTAAAAGTGATGAATATGCTCATATTCAAAGTGCACACCTTTTGGATATAATCACTTTTAGACTCACCATCAACTTTTAGGACTTAACTATAGGAATTTGAAAATGATAATACCGAATGAGTTATGAGACCTATAATGTATCAAAAAAAATATTATTTTTGTCTAATAGGTAATGGTTAATTCATCCTGATCAATTTACCTCATTTTTTAGTAAAAAAAATCCTTCATTTTGGGCTTTAATAAGGCACTTTTATTAAAGTTGCACAAAATGTGCACTTAGGATATAACCTAATTTCGTAACTTTTAGTCTCAAAACACTATTTGGCTAAAATGCAAATATTAGGGTCCTATTTCTAAAGTTCTTATATGGGATAAAATAGGGTGGGTTGTTGTATGATGGCTCCCATAAGTTTGCAAAATGGTTATCATATACCCTTTATTTGACATACTTGAAGGTACTTTGCTCATCAGTGATGGACCCTTTGCATAATCTCCTAACCTCAAATGGAGCTAAAGTCTTAAATTTGAAGATTCCATCAGCTAAATATAGCGTGACCTAGTGCAGTGTTGTGTGTATTCTACTGAACGCAAAAGGAACATAATTAATAAAGGCAATATATAATAATAACCAGGAGATTCATGAAGTCAACTTCATTAGTCCATAATGGTGCCATTATGAGCACCTTAATTTCCATGGTTGCACCCGAAGTATAATTCACTTGTGACTCCTATTATTTTATCAATCATTAGAGGGTTAAGAGAATGTGGGGTGATATTTTGATACAACCCCAAATAATGGCACATGAAAGGTTCTTCAAGGGAATCTAAGGATAGACTTCTTAAGCCATATAGCTTAGATATGAAGCAAATGGTCAACAAAGAACCTTGAGGGGTAATACATTAGTAACACCTTAAAAATTTTGAGTGGAGTTACCGTCCAATTAGTCGAGATAAAGTTTTGAGTAAGGATGGGTTCTGATCCAAATAGGCCTACTAGAAGGTGTTGGTCTCTTAGTAAGGATGGAAACCCAAGACGAAAATTGAATTAGTTGAAAATTAAAACATTGGAAACTTTTCTAGATGTTCCTTAAATTTTGTTATAGTCGATTGATGAACAAAAATTATCTCTAGCTCTTAAAGAAGAAGGATAAAAGACAAGGTGGAGTAGAGTATAGAAGAGAAGGTGGAGTAGAAAAGAAGAGATAACAAAAGACATTTATAGTGGTTCAAAAATGTGCCTACATCCACTCTCTAAGCAATCAATTATGCTTTTGATTTTTTTTTTTTTTTGGGTAAGCTCAAGAATAATTTTCCCACTTCCTTTTTATATGGCTCGAAAAAGGATTTCAAGTCTCTCAATTAGGCAAGTCCATGTCTCTCAATTAAACAATTATATAAAAAGTGCTCAAAGAATGCTTAACACTCACAAAATACAAGATATGAATACTAAGCCCACTTTGTAAAGTAAAAACCCTTTTACAAATACTTTAATTTCTCTTTAAATGCTAGTAAGGCCATATTGGGTGAACTTATATAGCCTAAGGCATATTTAAATGGTTTCAAAAACTAAAAATGTAAAATAGGTTTTTAAGCAAAACTAGATGTTACAGAGGTAAGTCATTTTATTATGCTAATCCGTGCACATATTTTGGATGAAAATATTCAATTCTTTTTACTTTGAGTAAGCTTGTCCAAGTTGTACATAGGCCAATTCTTAAGGCCATTGAATGTGGAGTAAGGCCATTCATAGTTCCCCTGTGTATGAACTCTTCTCACTCAAATAGCCATAAATTTCCCTTTAAAACTCTATATTGCATAACATTTATTTTGGTGGAAACTAGACTTATATATATATATATATATATATATATATATATATATATATATATATATATATATATAT